>JAESUZ010004521.1:0-17821 GCA_017311185.1 Proteles cristata cristata
AGACAGTGGTTCGCTTCGGAGTGGGGCTTAACAGAGAGGGAAGGGGGAAAAGGGAGGGGGCTCTCCTTCTCAAGGGGCCCTTTCATGTTGAAATCAGCCAGTGTGAATGCTGGCGGCCCAGGAGCCCAGCCGGGGGAAATGTGAGAGCCCCCTTATCTCCCCTCTTGTCACAGCACGGTCTGTGGTTCCCAGCCGGCCAGTGAGGATGCATTAGGAGAAGTGTCGGTGGGCGGGAGTGAGGGGGGTATCCCATTAAGACCTTGGGCTGGGCCCACTCACTTAAGGGGGCCGAGAGAAGTAGGCTTCAGAAATTCCTGGTGCTGCGGATGAGGTTGGACTGGAGTGCCCTGCATCTTGGAGCAAGAAGGAGACCGCAGACTTGGGGGAAGTAGGAAAGAAAGCCTCACGCCCCACCTCTGTGCAGCATCCCCTCACCCACTCTGAGTGTACAGACTTGCTTACACACCTGCAAGA
Source organism: Proteles cristata cristata (assembly GCA_017311185.1). Taxonomy (NCBI): domain Eukaryota; kingdom Metazoa; phylum Chordata; class Mammalia; order Carnivora; family Hyaenidae; genus Proteles; species Proteles cristata. The sequence continues at coordinate 475 of JAESUZ010004521.1, forward strand.
ACAAGGAGCTCATTCCTTCGTGGGAGAGCTCTGGACTCAGTGGCCTAGTTCCACCCTAGGATTCGGTTTAAATTTCTGGGCAGGAAACCTGGGACATTCGAGCAGGGAAGCTGTGGCCCCACCTTCCCTGGGACACTCTCGGCCTAGGAGTGACCCCTGCTGTCCAGACAACCTTGGAGGCTGAGGACCGAGCCTGCCAGCTTCCCCTTTGCTCGCCAGTTCCTGTTGGGTGGCCCTTCCACCCCCTTTCCAACCTTCCAAACCTACCATCGTAATGTTTCTCTGAGATGGGGTGTGAGTTTCCAGGAGGGAAGTTGGGTGAGGCCAACATCTGGACCATGGGGGCATTGTTGGCCCCCACAGCTGGAGCTTTCAGCAGCCAATGTTTTCACAGACACCGTTTACCCATGCAAGTTCCTGGCCCCCAACACAACGCCCACTGCCCAGGGTTCCACGCCTTCTCCTCACAAGTGCGCAGAGACCTCAGAGAACCCTGTCAGGCCAGAGCTGAGGTCGTCCCAGCAGCCTATGCTACCCAAGAGAGGAAAAGGCAGAGAGGCCATGGAACTCTGGGGAGGTACAGGTACATGAAAATGGGATGAGGTGAAGCAGAGAGTGTAAGGAAGCCCCGGAGATAGCTTAGTGCAGGGAAGGGGCCTGGGAATGTAGGCCTCTGGGTTTTGCCCCAGTTCTGCCAGCATGTGCTGGGTGACCTTGGGCCAGTCTGTTCCTCCGTCTTACCAAGTGTCGAATGGGAAGAATCCCTTTGCACATTACTGAAAATTGCCCCCCACCCCCAACATTATCATAGTTTTTTTTTCCCTTGCATTTATCTCCTTTATAGCATGTGTCACCATCTGAGATTCTCTTTTGTTTTCCCTAGGGCACCATCTCCATGAGGGCAGGGACTTGTCCCCATTGTCACTGGATCCTGAGCCCCACAACAAAGACAATGGACTCTACAGTGTACTCTGCTCTGGCAATTCTCATTTCGTTTGTTCCAAATGAGATTCTCGGTTCCAGCCAGGGAGGGAGGAACCATAATGGGAGTTGCAGGTGCCTAACAAAGGAGAATTTTCTCCTGGAGTTGTGTTAGAACAGACTTCAGCATGGACCCTGGGTGTGAAAAGCGAGACTTCACCCCAGGAAAAAGGCATAGGCCTGGCTTTAGGTCACAAGATCTATTCAAGGCTGATCCACCTCAGCCTGGGGACGGGTGTTGGAGGGCAAGGACTGTGTTTGATTGCTCCAGGCATCCTAGGAACTAGGCTCAGGACAGGGCAGGGTAAAGGGACTCAGGCAGTATTTGGAGGTTCGAGATAATTAATCGCTCACCTTTTTGCACCCACCTTGCTACCTCTCAGTTTTGCCTCTGGGACTTCCTGGCATCTTCCTAAGTGGGCCCTTCCATCTCCCACAGGCTGCCTGTGCTTTATGCATTACCCCAAGGCACCCCCACAACAATGGGGTAGGTATTATATTATTATCCTCATTCTATAAATGAGGGTACAGAGACTCAGAGAGGCTTAGTGGCTTGCCCAAGGCCACACAGCCACAAAAATACAGAGCCGGCATTTGAGGCAGGTCTATGCTCTTCTTTTTACCCTGCTGCCTTTTGTAAAAGGCGTTCGTGGCTCCAATTTGAATTGCCCAAGACATGGGTTCTTTTTTTTTAAGTTGTTTGCTTTTATTTATTTTTAATGTTTTATTTATTTCTAGGAGAGAGACAAGCGTGAGCAGGAGGCCAGAGAGAGAGAGTCACAGACTGGAAACAGGCTCCAGGCTCTGAGCTGGCAGTCAGCACAGAGCCCGACACGGGGCTCAAACCCACGAACCGCGAGATCATGACCTAAGCGAAAGTCGGACGCTTAACCGACTAAGCCACCCAGGCGCCCCAAGACAAGACACATGGGTTCTAACCTCCAGTGTTTCCACACATTTTTACTATCTCATTTCATCCTTACTCTCACTTTGTGAGATGAGCAAGGCAGGCACCATTACCCCATTTCACAGACTGGAGAGGAGCCTGTGGTCACCCAGCCAATAAATGGCATGACTGCAACCTGAGCCCAAGTCATTCTCATGATAGAGCGTTACCCTTTGCCTTCAGCCAATCTGGGCCTAAGCTCTTGGGCCCCACTTGCTGGCCTAGGGCTCCTGCCCTCCCAGCTTGCATTCAACATCATCAATGCCATGAGCACCCCAGGGACCTAGCCCTGAGCAGAGATCACTCTTTTTACCCCACAGACAAGGGTCTTTCAGAGGACCTCCAGTGAGGAAGGAGGAAGGTAGCCAGACTGACATGAGATGGGCAGAGAAAGCAAAGCTCGCGGTTCCACACAGTATCTATAAAGTGTTCTGACCAAAGGCTGTTTCTTGACTTTGGATCAGAATCAAGCCTCAATTGGGTGCCTGGGTGGCCTGGACAGTGAGGCATCTGGCAGGTCATGATCTCATGGTTTGTGAGTTTGAGCCCCATATTGGGTTCTGTGCTGGGAGCTCAGAGCCTGAAGCCTGCTTGGGATTCTGTGTCCCCCTCTCTCTCTGCCCCTACCCCGCTCACTTGTGTGCACGCTCTCTCTCTCTCTCTCTCTCTCTCTCTCTCTCTCAAAAATAAATAAACATTAAAACATTTTTTAAAAATAAAAAAAAAATCAAACTTCAATTCAGTGAGTATTTACTGGGTGTCTACAATATGCCCAGCATTTCAGAACATGACTTTTTAAAGAGGCAGTTACTATTAATCGAGCGCTTGCTTTATGGCAGGTAGTAATTGTACATGATCTATTTGAATCTTCCCGGAGTCCCATAAGTTTTTGCAGATGGGCAAAATGAGGGTCAGAGAAGCCAAGATACATGCCCAAGTTCTCCCAGATAGAAAGTGGCAGAGCCAAACATAGAACTCAGACCTCCCAGACTAATAATTCTATGTTCTTAATCCATGTTCCATCCCTCAGAAGAGAAGGAGCCTGCTGGTGAAGCCCAAATTAGGAGAGCCCTGACAAGGGTCCTGTGCACTCCCTGGGTGCACTGAGGCCTTGGGGAGATGGTGGTGGCTCCCTCCAACACCTACTCTAGGCTTTGGGAGCCCCACATTTGGCTGGGGTGAGACTTGCTTGGTAGAGTCATCCACATCTGAGTGCACATGAAGGTTCAGCTGGTGCTCCCTCCACAGAGCTGATGAGCCCAGGGCATGTAGATGGTAGCACAAAGGGCCTAAAGGGCAGGATTAGAGAAGAGGGATGTTCAGAGAAAGTCTGGGTAGGAAATCACTAGAAAAGCTTTCAAAGCAAAGGATGAAGCCTTTGTGAATCAGGAGTGGCTTGGAAGACTCAGGTAATGGAGGTGCTAGGCCTCACTCAGCAGGGTGCTGGCAGACCAATGAGAGCCAGCCCTCTACACTTTATCAGGCAACTATTATAGGCAGGATCTCCCCACTTTCTTGTCCCTTCCCTTCAAGGAAGAAGAGAAGGGACTGAATAGCCCCATTTTACAGACTATGACACGGGCTCTAAAAAGGGACTTAAGAGAGCCAGAGTTGCATAGTTAGGAAGTGGGCAGATCTGGACTATGAAAAGAGCTCAGTATGGTTTCAGAGCACATGCTTCAAAATGCTCCAAAGGACAAAAGTGAGAAGAGCCCTGTGGGGCGGCAGCTGAAAGATTCCCCCGAGCCAAGAGCCATGCACCTGGGGCCAGTGTCTCTCAGCCCTTGAAATACCCTGGACAGTTTTCGCCACTTCCTTGAGACACCTCAGGCTAAAAGAGAGGTGGAGGACATCAAGTTCAAACCCCAGCAGGGTCTGCTGATGTCTCCATCTCTCTTATGGTTAGGACTTTCCGTAACATGCATGGTAAGTGGCATTTCACTTAGGCAGAAACAGGAGATGGCATTTCAGGCCAGGTGCACAGCCTGAGCAAAGGCATGGGGACTGGAGAGGCCATAGCAGATGCAGGGCAAGAGAGATTAGTGTGGCCAGAGAAAGACTGCTGAGACAGAGGAGAAGAATGGTGGGAAGCTGGCTGAGCCTTAGGCTGAAACGGACCTCCAAGATTTTCTAGTCCAGATCCTCCCTTTGGCTTGAGCCCCTTGTACAGCAGCTCTGGGCCCTGTGGTAAATGTCTGCTTCCCCTTCCCACGGTCAACCTGCAGGATGTCCTGCAGGAGCTCAGACATGTCCTTACAGCTCATGTAGCCGGGTGTCTTCATTTGCAGATGGGGAAACTGAGACCAAGAGAGAGAAAGTGACTCATGCCAGCATAGCCAGTTAGTGGTAACCTGGGGGCAGGCTTTGGGTGGGCACTCCATAAATATCCATTGAATTAAAAGCTTGGTTCTGAGCAAAAGTCCAGACAACCTTTGGTCAGAGAACTCTGTAGATGTGCTCTTCTCCAGAGTGAATATCCCCAGTTCCTGGGTCCCCTCCTCGATATGGAGAACCGTGCCTAAGTAGGCACGTACTAGGAGCTCAATAAGCATTTGTTGAATAAATAAAGGCAGGGTCAGAAAATGGTGGGGACTTTAGGATGGCCATGAGGGCACTCAGCCGTAGGGAGCCAATGGGAGCTGATCCAGCTGATGCTGCCCTCACCAAGCCATGCACCCTGGTGCAGGGCTGCAGACACCCAAAGGAGGAACTTTTTGCTAACTTGTACTAGGATGCAGTATAGGCTAGTGATGGTGCTGGGGGCCTTGGAGTGCCCAAGAGTCAGTCTCCCCTGTAGGCTGCTCTCTTTCCTCCAAACAGCTGTCCCTTTGGCCATGGCGCACCCACTCCACCTCCAGTGAGATGCCAGAGCAAGAGGGATGCCTTTACCCTCCTGGACCCCAGCCATCAGTTAATGCAGGAGCTCTTCAGGCCACCACATCTCACTGCTAATTAACACTATTTTTTCTGATCAGCTAATCCAAAATTCTTTGCTGCTTGATCTCTTGTTCACCACCTCATGGGGCACTGGCCTCTGTAAGAGGTCTTTCCCCCAAACATCTTCACATTGTGTGCGCTCAGTTGTCACTACCCTTTTGGAATCTTGAACAGCAAGGGAGCAAAGCTTTTATATATGGGGAAACCAAGGCTTTGAGAGGTTAAATAACTTGGCCAAGGTCGCCAAGCAAGGACATCCCAACTTGCATTTAAACGGAGATCTGTCTATGGCAAGGTTCATGCTTTGCCCATTGCTCCCCTGTAGGGCTCTCCCTCTGGATGCCTGATGGCAGACCCTTGCCCATCCTCTCTGGTACAAGGTATCTGTGTCAAGTTGACATCAGAATCTCTGGCCGTGTGCTATAGATGCCACCTGTGTGCCTCTAGGCAGGAGCTCCCACCTGGCTCCTTAGTAGGAGACAGATGGACTTGTGTCCCACCCGTTGAACCTGCCACTTGGAGCTATGGCAGGACTTCTGAGAACATCTCCCCAGTCTGTCCACCCTCTGTCCTGCTCAGGTTGGGGGCAGAGGCTGGGGAGTGTGTCCTCAGGAGGCAGACACTGTTTGCATGAATTCCTGTCTTTAATCTGGGTAGGATTTCCCTGGGTAGGGGACATCTGCAAATCCTAACCCTTCCCTAGGGAGAGTGGCAGCTCTAGTTCTGGCCTAGGATTGGCTTGGCAAGGCAGGTAGGCAGATGGGAAGAGGGTTTGCTAATGCCCTTCTTCGGGAAGGCCCCAGAGCCATGTGGGGCTGGGGTTGCCTGCCTGGTGGCCTGATCTGACACTGCCTGGTTGAGGTGGCAAGAAGGAAGCTGAAAGTAGCTCCAACTATTTGGGAGTCTCAACTGCCTGGACCCCTGTTGGGAAACAAAGAACACATTGCAAGCAAAAGATGGAGAGAGAAAGGCAGTGCCAAGTACAGAGGGGTGAGAGAACAGAGAGAGGGTAAGCCAGCGGGTGAGCCAGGGAGACTATGGACGACAAAAGAACTGGATTCTAGGCCCAGCTCTGTCGAGTCTTGCATCATGCTCCAGGACCAGTCACTTCCTCTCTTAGGCCTTGTCAGGTTGTGGGGGGCAAGAGTAGGACAGGCTTAGGCATCTTCTGAAGACCCAATGGCACCAACCCTCCCAAGTCTGTAAGAGAGAAATTGCCTTTCCCAGGCAGGCTCTGGCAGTGAACATTTCTGAAACTCACAGTAATGAAAAATAGCACAAAACAGACTTTGGAAATTCCAAGTGTGTCTGTGGCTGAGGGTTGAGGGAGGCAGAGCTACAGAACTATTTGTTTATGACTCAAAGCTTCTTGGGGGAAAGATCATATACGTCCTCACAGGCAGGACTCTCCTCCCCACCACCCAGCTTGACCTCAGTGGTCCCTGGCCCTGGTCCCTGGCCCTACCACCACTTCTGCCACTGTAGCCACCACCCACTTCCTGCTGACCCTTCTCAAAGAACTGGGGGCGAAGGCAAGACTCAGAGAGCCTTGCTGGTTTGTCCAAGGATACCCAGAAGTCTCCATGATAATCCTAGTATCATCACCCAAAATGGGCAAAAGTGAAGGAAGGGAGGAAGGAGTGTCCCTCTCATCCAGCCCCTCCTGGTGCCAAGCACACTGCTTGTCCCTTCCCAAATATCATCTTCCTAAATACTCAGAACTACCCTTCAGGTTAGGCCTTAGGGTGCCTGAAATGGGCATCTTTGCTAGCTCAAGGTCACATAGTCAGTAGAGCTGAGATCTAGAATTCAGACGCCAGGTTTGTGTTACTGCTCAAGGGTCCTGTCGTGGCCACAGCAGGAAAACCTCTCTGACAGTTGGGCCTTGTCACTCCGACTGACTGTTTCCTTATCCCACACAGGCTTGGCCACTAGGCAGGGTCTCTGGCTACAACCTGGACAGCTTATGAGAGTGAGCTGCGCTGAAGGAGGAGCCTTGGGGGAAACTGTAGGGCGCTGTGCCGTGGGGGATTGGGCCTCCCTGTTTTGGTGCCCTCTCCCTTGCCTAAAATAGAGGTGGCTGGCATTGCCCCAGCCCTGGGACCCTGGGCAGGCCTGATTGGCCTTGCTGGGCCAAGAAGACCCACCACTGGCACTTCTATTTTAACTAGCGACAGTAGAGTGAGAGTTGCTGCCCAGCTTCCAGCAGCTGCTAACTGGGCCCAGGTACAGAGCAGAGCAGATCGTACATGCACAGAGTTGGAGCAAGAGAGGATGTAAGAGGCAGAAAGACCCAGAGAGAGGCAGACAGAAAACAAGAAGCAGAGAAAGGTAGAGACAGACCAGAGCCAGAGAGACACTGAGAACCAGTGAGAGAGACACGGAGGCAGAAAAACATACAGAAAGGCAGACAGGGAGAAATTGGAGAGAGACACAGAATCAGAGAGACAGTGAGGGATGGAGAGAGAGGCCAAGGATAGGCCTAGAGGCAGAGAGACAGAGAAATAAAAACAAAAACAAAGACAAAGAGTGAAGGAAACAGGGACGGAGACACAGAGAAAGGCAGTATAAGGCAGAGGCCAAGAAGGGTGAAGAGATGTGGCAGGGAGAGATGAGAAAGCATTGATGGGAGCCCCAGTGTGGAGGCCAGGCCCGAGCTGTGCCAGCTCTGGATAGCCAGGACAGCAAGCCCACCTCCCAAATTCTTGCTCCCTCGTCCCAACCTTTTCTTGCCCTCCCCGGTCTTTTCCATTCTGGGCACAGGGAAGAAAAACAGTCCTATTTGTAGGGCAAAATGGGATAAGGGGGACTTAGACCACCTCGGGCTTCACTGGGCCTTTCTGAGAGTGAAAAGGGTGAATATCTCATCAGACCTGCAATCTATTTGGCACAATAGTGAGAAGCTTGGTCCCCAAACACTGCTGGGATCCCAGCATTCAACAGAGCTAGTCAATAGCTGGGAAGGAAGACGCCTTCTCTTCTCTCCTAGGGTTCTTAGTTTGCCCAGTATCTTGGTGACCCAGAATGCTTGGTCGAGAAGCCACAAGGTAAGGGGTCTAAGGCCGTTGTGGGGCCTACCAAAAACCCACAGCCTTCTCCAGGTATAGTTGGCCATCCTTCCTCCCTCACATCCTGGATTCATTTGTATACCCACCTCCCTCATCCTCTGCTGTCTTTATTCTCAGCTGATGCCTGCACCATCCTGACATGTGGCCTCCATCCAACCACCACCTGTCCACTGGGCCCCAAATCCTATCTCCTCCCTGCCAGCCAGGTGGACCCCAAGAAGTCAGGCTTTTGGCCACGATTTCAAAGGCTCTATCGCTGCCACCTACCTAAAGCCCAGGAAGAGAGGCCAAGGTGCCAAGGAAAGACCCCCAAGCTCTGCCTGATTGGGCTAGTTAGGGTAAGATCTAGCTCTGCTTTGCAGGCCTGGATCAGGCGAGGGCCAGTATGGGGTGCCTCCTTCCCAGCCATCACACTTCCTACATTTCTCCCTGCAACCTTGGAGCCCTTATGGTCTGCATCTTCTCCTCTGGGTCCTGCAAGGCAAGGGAAATGCCCGCTCAGCCACCAGTCACCAGCCCTGCCCTATGCCAGACGTTTAAGGTGATGGGTCCCCAAAGATCCATGGGATGTAGGAGATTGGGCTTTCAGACTCCAGGCTAAAGGGTGTGTACATGCACGTGTGTGTATGTGTGTGTAACCTGTACCCTAATAGTAGCACACTCCCAGAAGACTATGGCCTTCCTACTGGGATGGGGAAAGAAGGTAACAGGCTCTGCTTGAGGGCCTGGGGACCACACTTGACAAGGTGAGGTAGAGCAGCTGCTTCAAACCCACAAGAAAGAATTCTCTAGCTCAGCTGGAACGTCTGCATGGGGGCTATGGGATGAAAGCAGAAGTCCAAAGCCCATCTACTCACTGCCTACAGGGACAGATAGACCAGGGCATTCTTGGTGGCATGGGAAAAGAACAGGCGTCTCTCCTCCACCCCCGTTATGCCCTCTGCTCTGCAGAACCTGGTATGGTGACCCTACCTGATGGGTGGGTTGCTCAGAGGTGGCATGCAAGTTTCCAGTGGGTACTGAGGGGACTTGGCAGTGATTCTCTGGCCATACTTTCTGCCCTCTCCCTGCCCATAGTTAGGCCCTGAGGTGGGATCTGAGACCCCATGCAGCCAGATCACCCAACCTAAGGAGAAACACAAATCCCATGCACTCTACCCACTTCACAGTCTGAAGTGCCAAGGCTCAGTCAATAAGAATGTCTGGGTCAGATCTTCCTCAGCAGAGGTCCCACATGACCAAAACCTGTTCCTAAATAAGCCTTGCCAGCAATGGAAAGAACTCCCTAATCCCAACCCTTGGCTGTCTCAAGGATTGCACTTTGTCCTTACAGTCTGTATGCCCATAGGGGTGCCCATCCAGTAACTGTCAGTCAGTCAAGCCATTTTATTCCTTTAGAGGAGGCAGCATAATATTGAAAAAAGAACATTCAAGTTTGGGGGTCTTGGGTTTAGACATAAGATCTGCCATCTCCTGGCTGTGTCACGTCGAATTCTTGACCTCTCTAAGCCTCCACTTTCTCATTAACAAAAATGAGGGTACTCTCTAGTGCCTGTCTGCTTTACCTGCCTCAGAAGCCCTGGTTGGGGATGGTCATTTACTTGTCCATTCAAAAGAGATTTATCAAGTGCCTACCATGTGCCAGAAACTGTTCTGGGGCCTTGGGTGCTACCATGAATAGAGGAGGCAAATTCTTTGCCTTTGAGGAGTATCCTGTCTTGAGGCAGAATAGCCAATAAACAAACAGCTCATATAACATCAAGTGGTTTGTAAGTACTGTAAAGATAAAGCCAAATTAGGGGGCAGAGGGTTAGTGCAGGGGGGTTCTGTCTGCCCAGTCTTCCTACCTTGCAGAATCCACGTGGTTCCTTGCTTGTGAGTGGCCTAGACAGGCAGGCAGTGCAGGACACTGATCTGAAAACCCAGTGGCCTGGCCTATTTCTGTCCTGGGGCCCTGGCCCTGATCCAGCCCAGATCCCAGTCTCCCTTACTTCCCCAGCTTCAATTCATGAGCTGGGAAGAAAGCCAGCTCTGCTTTCTCTCCCGCCAGTCTCCTCGGCTGCCTCCCAGCACTCAGCCTGGGCGACAGCTCAGACATGGCCCCCCTATATGTGCTTCCCCCTCCCCACCCTCACCTCCTACTCTAGGTACAATTGGGGCTGCCACAGTCCTCCACCCAACAGGCTAAAAGGCAACAGCTCAGAATCAGCTCAGGCTTCACTGAAGTGGTACTAATATCATCTCCTATCACCTGACAGGAGAGGAGGGAGGAATTAAATCAGCTTGGTCTCCCAGAGGCCCTTCAGAGCTCAGCCCTTCCCACCAGCCTCCTCGCCAGGATGCAAAGGGCACTGTGGTATGGAAGGTGGAGCACCCACAGGGGAACAGAGAGATTGTGCGGATGTCCTCAGACTAGGGGGAAGTGGAAGTGACAGAGCAGAGGGGCTTCCTCATGAGGCCCTGCACGAGAGCCTCACAAGAGCCTCACGAGGGCCTCTCCTCAGCAGACGAATCTGGGAACCAGGGGCCTAGCGGCGGCTCTCACCCCTTCTAAATGTGTTTGCTTTTGCTTTTATGTTTTGATGAGTTATCATTGATAGAGCTGATACACACATTTAAAATTGTTGAGAAAAAATTTTTTCTGTTTGCAAAAGTTAATCAAGCTTATTATAAAATTTGGGAGATACAGAAAAGTACTAGGAAGACAAAAATACATTTCCTACCACCCACTCCCCAGATAGAATCCTTGTTCACATTTTGGTTTATTCCCTGCTGTCATTCTCCTATGCCTCACTCTAGAGCCCTGTGTAGCTATGCCAATACTGACACACACACTTTAATATACTTAGGAACACAGATAATAATAGCAGCTAACACTGACTGTAGGCCTGCCCTATGCTAGGCCTGGTCTTTTGCACTATACATGCATTAACAGGATTATCCTTCCCAACAATCCTTAGAGGTAGGTACGATTATTAACCCCATTTTCCTTCTGAGGAAACTGGGGTAGAGGGAAGCTGAATATCCAACCCAAGGTCATGCATCTAGTAATTGGCAGAGCTGGAAAACGTACCCAGATGGTCTTGACTTCTGGAATCTATGTGCTTTTAATTTTTTTAATGTTTAATGAGAGACAGAGAGACACAGAGTGTGAGTCCAGGAGGGGCAGAGAGAGAGGGAGACAGAATCCGAAGCAGGCTCCAGGCTCTGAGCTGTCAGCACAGAGCCCGATGTGGGGCTTGAACCCACGAGCCACGAGATCATGACCTGAGCCAAAGTCAGACGCTTAACCAACTGAGCCACTCGGATGCCCCTGGAATCTATGTGTTTAATAACAATACTAGACTGTCTTAACATGTATAAAATTATGAAATATATGTCCAATAGATCACATACAATGTGTATATCTGGTTTAAGAGATAGTAATACAACGAGGATTTGTGGTATCACGACCCATATTATGAAATAGAGTGTCACTATTCCCGCTTGTTTTCCCCTTTCTGCTTCACAAGCTATCAGACACATGTCCCTATATCACTCCAACTCTTAAATTATATGACTCTTTAAACAGTATTGAGAATTCTTCCTCCTTGGCCTCCAAGATCCTCCTGGAATATTTGCCTGCCAATGACTTACACTAAGGCGTGGGGCCCACTGCTCTGCCCCTTCTGAGACAGGCCCCTGGACACACAGTGGCTGTCCCATCTAGGATAGGCAGATGGTCTGGATAACCCTGCAGGCCCAGCTTTTCTCTTGCTGATACCCATCAGCCTGCCCTCTGGCAGATGGGAGAGAACAAGAAAAAGAGATAAAGGGAGGAGGGGAAGGACAAGGGAGGTATGAGGTATGCATTCACAGAGCTCCTGGGTTGGGTCCTGGGGCCCAGACTTTGGGGCCTGAAGGTGCTGGGAGAGCAGCAGGTAGGTTGTCCTCTCCAACTCAGCTGTAGGCCCTGATGTGGGGGGCTGTCTCCTTCAAATGGGAGAGGTAGGTACTAAGTACTTGCATTCCAATGGGCTGGGAGGCATTCACTCACCCTTTCCTTCAACACAGTTTTTTTTTTTAACATCTACTACATGCCAAGCATGATGTGTTCTGGGACACAGCTACAGAGGAGACAAACACCATTCCTGCTCTCATGGAGGCTTTAATCTAGTGGGAGGACAGACATTGAATGACTACTGCCCAAATAATGACGTAATTATGGTTGACATTACTACTCTGAAGAGGAGGTGTGAGCTGCTAAAAGGGTATATGACAGGGGTTCCTGCCCTAGCCTGGGGGACAGGTCTGGGTAGGGGGAGCCCTTAAGAACTTGGCCTGCCTCTACTGCAGGTTGGTAGAGGATGGGGAGGGGGAGGGCAGGCAGGGTTCCTGTCCACTTAATGTCATTCTAAAGGTCCCTAATCTGTTGGATGGTGGCCTTTGGCCTGGAGCCAGCAGAATTGGGTGGCTTTGCCCCCTTCTTCCTTTTCCTACAGCAGTCACTCCAAGGGGAAGGGTTGGCCCTGCTCCTTTGTCTAGTCCTATCCCGAGTGGCAGGCCCTCTGAATGAACTTGCTGGGCAGCCACTGAGGTGAGGTACCCAAGTCAAGTCCCTCCCTGGTGATTAGGCATCAGAGTGCCAGGACTTGCCCACATTCAAGCTCTCCTGTTGGCCCTGCCTATGTGGCCTTGAGCCTCACTGTCAGTCTCTGCCCTTCCTGGGGAACTCCCCTCCTCATTCTGCACCCACATAAGTGCCCAGACCTTTCCTTCTGTTCCAGGAGACACTGGGCAAAGATAGGCTAAAAAGTCAGGCATCCAGAATGAAGTCAGACTCACCTTGGGGCCTCAGGTAACAGACAAAGGCCTCTTCCACCCCTCGCCCATCCATCCATCCTTCATGGAAAGTGCTTAAATAGCAGAGTATAGTGGTTAAAAACATAGGCTTCTGTGGCAGATAGCCAGAGTTTGCATCCCGACTGTGCCAGTTAATAGTTGTGTAGACTTGGGCAGGTTACCTAGGACTTAGAGTCCCATCCAAAAACTGAAGATGATGATGTTAGTACCTATATCATCGAGTGTTCAGGAAGACTAAATGGATAAATGCTTGCAAAGTGCTTAGAACAGTACCTGGCACTAAATAGTAGAAGTAAAGATTAGCTCTTTATAGCTTTGATATATCCCAGGGCCTGAGGCAAGAAGCAAATGTTGCTCTGAGCCCTGTCTTGGGCATCCCCCAGCAAACCTATTTCTCAGAGTATGGAGGCTGGCAACAGTTGGTTTCTTTGCTCTGTCGAGATTCATAAAATCTGCATTTGTCACAGATAGAAGAACCCTGAGAGACCATCCAGGTCAGCCACTCACCCCTCCCCCGTAGATGGGACAGTAAGGTCCAGGGAGTTAGCAGACAGTGAATGACAGTGAATGACAATGTCATACAGAGAGTGAGTGATGGATAAGGGGCTGTGACCTTGGTCTCTTAGTCATAGCATTATTCTAGGTTGGTCACTAAGTATTTAAGTTGGATTCAAATCTGGGCCTTGCCACTTGGTAGCACTTGGCATTGTGACCTCAAGTAAGGAACTTAACTCATGGGAACATCAGTTTCCTGGTGTATAAAATGGGAATGATAATACCTGATATCTACACTATAGGGTTTTTGAGAGGCTGAACTATAATAATGCATGTAAATGCTCACTGTAGGGCCTGGCACAAAGTAACACATGTTAGCTGCTATTCATAAGTCAAAGATCTTTTATTGCACCAGAATGCTGGTGCCTGGGCAGTGCTGGTGCCCAGGTGGTGCTCACTGAGCAGGCCAGGCTGACTCCAGGGGCTCACCAACTGACTTTGTGCCCATTTGGCTGGCCTATCAATTCTTCCCCTCTGGGCTCAAGCCCTCTGTGCCTGCTGTGAAAGCAGCCTGACTGGCTTAAACTAGAAATGACCTGTCAGGGGCCTGGCTGGATTAGATGCATTCAGGCTTAAGGACAAAGGAGATGCCAGGTGGTGGTGTGAAGGTATCACCCATTTGCCCTGCCCTAGGGGGAGAGCATGGCTTTCTCTGTCTTCTTCCTCAGGCTTCCAGACCAAAGACCCACCTTCCTTTGAGGTCATTTCTGGAGTCCCTTTGAGCCACTGCTGTTCCTTCATAGGCCAGCTCACAGGCCAGGTGGAGCTGGAACCATTTTACAAAAAGTCTGCCACAGAATGTCTGTTCCAGCATTTCTCCAGCCTGGCTGCATGTTAGAATCCTCATGTGGAGAGCTTTGAGGATGCTCATGCCAAGGCTCCACCCAGCTGGGACTCTGCTTTATTGATCAAGACTGAGTCTCGGGCATGGGCATTGTGTTGAAGCTCCCCATATGATTCTAATGAGAGCACCTGCACCAGACTCTGCAGAAGGTATAGCAGGAGATTCCAACATGCTTTGGCTAAAGGTCCCTGGTCTCAAGAAGCAACCAAGCTAGTGGGGAGATAAGAGACAACACTAAGGAAATGGGATGTGTGCTCTGATATAAAAGTATGTGAAAGCATGTTGGCAGCACAAATAAACTTTACCTGGACTGTTTTGCAGAAGAAGTAACATTTGAACTTGAATCCTCCATGTAGACAACAATCAGGGAGTGTGTGTTGAGCACCTACTATGAACTAGGGACAGTTCCAAGTGTTGGGAGATACAGTAGTGACCAAGAGGAAGTCCATATTCTCTTGTAACTTCCATTCTAGTAAGGATGTCTTGTGAATGGTCGGTGGGAAGTTGACAGGCATGGAAACAGGGGAAAGGTATTCCAGGGAGATGGAATATCACAAGCAAATGGGCAGGGAAGAAAAGGGCTTGTTTGAATAAAAATGTTTGATACGGCCAAAGCTCTAGCATCAAAGGCATAAGTGGAGGGGTGCCCAGGTAGCTCAGATGGTTATGCGTCCAACTTTGACTCAAGTCACGATCTCACAGTTTGTAAGTTCAAGCCCTGCATTGGGCTCTGTGCTGACAGCTCAGAGCCTGGGGCTTGCTTTGGATTCTGTGTCTCCTTCTCTCCCTGCCCCTCCCCTGCTCATGCTTTGTCTCTGTCGCTCTCTTTCTCTCTCAAAAATAAATAAACATTAAAGATTAAAAAAAAAAAAAAAAAGCAGAAGTGACAAAAGATGGGAAACGAAATCTGGGCAGGACTCAGGTGATGAAAGTAGGTTCATGAAGGCCCAATCAAAGAGCTAGAATTCATCTTGAGGACAACAGGAGCCATGTCAAGATTATAAGCAGAGGACGGACCAGCTCAGATATGGGTTTAGAACAATGACTCTGGGGCCATGCAGAAGAAGCTGGGCCACTGGTTCATCCTAGGTGGTTCTTTCTCCTGATCCTACTTCAGTCAAGATCCTAAAGTGTTGATTTCTCTTGAAGGAGGGCCTACATGAGGCAAGGGTTGGAGGCAATGAACAATGAACATAATGGCTGTCTGTTGGGTATACTCTTCCCACTTTGTGTAGGTATTAACTTATTTAATTTCCACAACACCCGCTTAGGTAGGCACAATTCTTATCCCCATGTTACAGATGGTGAGTCTAAGTCTCAAAGAAATGAATCCATTTTCCAAAGGTCACATAGATGGTAAGTCACAGAGCCAGGATTTGATCCCAGGAAAGCTCATACTCTTAAACACTATCCTGTACTGCTACTTGAGATGCCTATCAACTTCCAGAACTCATGGTCTTGAAAGAGCACCATGATGGCATTGCTGCAATTCCTGTGCTTCCAGGATGGAAAAGGAAATTTAACCTCATTTTGAGCTTGAGATTTGTCCCCTTCAGAGGAAAGATACTCATTGATGCAAGACTGGCTTTGACTTACTGGTAATTTTAGGCTCTGACCACCTTGACTGTCCTGCACAGCATCCTTATCCTGGATGGCTTCTCCTCAAACCCATCAGGGAAGTTTGGAGAAATACAAGATGGATATATGGTTTTTCCATGTCTAACACAGCTCCTGGCACAAAGGAGGGTATTCAATAGGTAGAGGCCAGATGAATAAATGAATGAACCAATAAATGAATGGTGCATTGAGCTGAGCCCCTTCGGCAGCTCCTGGAAATTAATACAGTATAGTGGCTAAGAACACAGAAGGCCTGGGTTCAGTCTTGGCTTGATCAACTACCAGGTGGCTGACTGTCCTAGGCTTCCTCTTCTCTCTCCCTGGGCTGTTTTGACAGTGCATTTGACAGAGATGAGAGCTATAAAGGTAAGGCAGTACCTAGCAGACACTGAGTCCTTAATAACGAGTAGGTCTTGTTGACTTTTGGGAAGCCCCTCTGAGAACTTAATAAACACTCTTGGCTTCCTCCCCAGAATAATCCACCAAGCTGCCCAGTTTTTCCTGTAAGATAAGGGGTTTAGGGAACCTTTAATAACTGGACCGCATATTCAAGAGTCTGGTTCCAGGTGCCCTCTCAGTGTTGAGGAACAGTGTGGTGTTTGCTTTCCACTCCGCTTACCCCTCATTAGGACCTGCATGTTGGGAAGAGGGGAGTTTGGGAAGAGAATTTCAAAGAGGCTTGGGGAGAGTCAGGACAAGGGGAGGGATTCTCTTGTCATTTTGAGCCTGTCTGGCTTCCCCCACCATTTCCTCTCCCATTGAAAACCAGACTCTGGGTTGGTGAAGATAGAGAGGCTACTGGTTTTAGATCAACTTGGACCTGGACTATAGGGGGAGCCGGAGTTACAAAACAGCAAGGAACACCAGCTGTTCAATAGCCCCTCAGTCAGGCACGGGGCATGGGGCCTCCACAGCCAGCTTCTCCTTCACTCCACACATAAGACTGCATGTACCAGAAGAGACATAAGCCCCGTTTGCAGATGAGAAAGCCGGCTCAGAGAAGGGAAAACAAGTATAAGGCCCCTCCACCCAGAATGGGTGAGTCGTGAATGGAATTCCAGCCTGCCTCACTCAGATGCCTTATTCCCTCCTCCCCACCATCTTGCCTCAAGGGAAGGCATAGCTCCCAGGCCAGCTGGATACAGCCTTGTCCTTCTGGTGGGCATCAGTGGGTGAGGGGCATCAGACACGCAGGCCTGAGCGTCTTTCTCCTGCCCTATTCAGGTCTCAGGCAAGCTGAGCTGCATTGGGAACAACAGCCACCCATCCAGTGGGGGTGTGGAGCCGCAGCTGAGTTTATTAAGAGCAAAAGATGACTCCAGCTGCACAGGAAACTCGGTAGCCCGGATTATGTGTTTATTCTTTCCCTTCCCTCCCTCCCTCCCACCTCTTTCTCCTCTTTCTTCCTGCCTCCTCCCTATCTGCCTTCCTACCTTCTATCTTCTCCTACAACTGCATACTGTGAGTTGCTCTCCACCCTCACCTCCTCTTCTCCCATTACCAGCTCCAAACCAGCCAGCTTGCTCAGGTTTGCTTTCATCCCCTGCCGCTAAAAGC
>JAESUZ010004522.1:0-32798 GCA_017311185.1 Proteles cristata cristata
ACATGTGTGTTTGGTGTGTGATGTGCTTGTGTGTTACATCATTTGTACACTCACTATGCACAGAATCAAGCCAGCAGGGCTGACTCCTTTTAGGCCCATATATTAATGCAGCTGCTTCTCATCAAAATGAAAACATTTGCTTTTCGAAAGGTCATCATTAAGAAAATGAAAATACAAGCCACAGGCAGAAATGAAATATTTGTAAATCCTATACTTGTGTCCAGTATAAAGAATTCAAAATTCAGTTATAAGATAAATGGCCCAGTGTTTTAACTTTTTAAATGGGCAAAACATCTGAACCGGCTGTTCACCAAGGAGGGCCCAAGGGTGGCAGATAAGCACGTCGACATCGTTACCATCAGGAAAACACAAAACCCCAGTACGGCACCGCTACACACCCATTAGAACGGAGAGAATCAAAAGCGAAGCTGCAGATATGAAACTTTACTAGTGCGGATATCAAATCATATCACTTTGAGAAGCAGTTTGGTGTTTTCTTAAAAAGTGAAATATATACTTAGATTTAAGTCAGCAATCCCATTTCCACTTTCTCACCCATTAGAGCGAGAACACAGGTATTCACGTACCAAGGGTGCTGGGAGACTCTGAGGTACCATTACTCAAAATTAACTAATAACTGACTGGAAGTTTGTGTAAGAGTAAGCTCCGTGTCAACAACTTTTTCACTTTATGAATTTTTATCGCCCACAGTAGGCACATGACGACCCGAGTTCATTGCACGTAGTAAGTGTGTAAGCTTACCAGAGGTGTTCTGTCTGAAAAATACTAGATGTTTTTAATAGTCTTACTTTAAAAAATGTTTTTTTTTTTTATTTATAGGAGAGAGAGAGAGAGACAGCGTGAGCAGGGGACGGTCAGAGAGAGAGGGAGTCACAGACTGAAACAGGCTCCAGGCTCTCAGGCTGGCAGTCAGCACAGAGCCCGACGCGGGGCTCGAACCCACGGACCGCGAGATCATGACCTGAGCGAAAGTCGGACGCTTAACCGACTAAGCCACCCAGACGTCTTACTTTAAAAAGTCTTCGTTACTCCAAGGTTATACAAATATCCACGTTCTCTGCTAATATTTTCACCACTTCTATTCGTTCTGCATTTTAATTTCCAAGCAGTCACGTCACCCCAGCCGGCGCCCGCACTTCGCCCAGAACCTGGTGCCCCGGCTCCCCGGGGAGACCCCCTTCCGCCGCGCCTTCACCTGAACTTCCGGTAGGGAGCCCCCTCGTCATTCCATTTCATAGCTATTGACAATCCCCCACGTGTTTATTTTCCGTACAGGTTTTAGAATAGTATTTGTGCGGTTCCGAGAAACGCGGAGCTCGAAGCGGAGTTACGACGCCGGGGCGAGCGGCGCCCCTGGTCCCCGCTCCGCGCCCGGAAACCGCCCCGGAAGTCGGTCTCCGCCAGGGGAGCGGGCCGGAAGTGCCCCTTCGCGTCTGGCGGTGCGCTCGGAAGCTCCGCCGGTGCAGAAATGCTGGGGGGGCGACCCCCACGTTCCGGGGGAGCGAGAGCAGGACAGGGAGCGGGCTCCGCGCCAGCTCTTCCAGCGGGAAAGGGTCGTTCCCTCCAGAGAATCCCCTTTGTTTCCTTAGACACCCGGTGGCCATACTTCTGTGGAGACCCAGGCCGTTCGGAGTCTCCCTGGAAGCATCGCCTCACCGCGATCCTTCAGGTACAGTCTGAGCACCTTCCCCTCGCTCTGTCCCGCCTGGGGAACAGCCGCCTCCGGAGTCAGGCAAGACGGAACCCGTTTTCGGGCAGCGGTGTGGACGCTGCTCGGGCTCGGGCGGCGGGAGTGCGGTGTCGACGCCGCGCGGAGGGGCCCTGGCGTCGCCGGCCGCCCCACGCGCTGTCCTCTCTGCTGGCGCCCAGGGGACTGACTTACGTTCCGTTTCCGTACTCCTTTATGAGTTAGAGTCACAATGCTTTGTTTTCATAGGATTTTAGTAACACCGTGCAAGCCTTCAGAAGCCCCTTTCTAGATAAAATCCCGTATGTTGTGGTGCCCTGGGTGGCACCGGCGGCCAAGCGTGGGACGTTTGTTTCCACTGGGGTCATGACCTCACAGTGTGGGTTTGAGCCCAGCATCGGGCCCTGTGCTGACAGCGCTGAGCCTGCTTGGGATTCTCTCTGCCTCTCTCCGTCCTGGCTCCCCACCTTTCCTCTCAAAAAAACAAAAACAACAACAACAAAAAAAAACCTTAAAAAATTTCCGTATATTGTGAACATTCTTAAAGGAAAAAGAAACGTAATTTATGAATATAAGTTATTTCATCTTTGGGAGGGACTATATTCCTCATTTTTGGAATATTATTTTTTCTTTTTTTTAATTTTTTAATGTTTTATTTATTTCTAGGAGAGTGAGAGCGTGAGCAGGGGAGGGTCAGAGAGAGAGGGAGTCACAGACTGAAACAGGCTCCAGGCTCTGAGCTGTCAGCACAGAGCCCGACGTGGGGCTCGAACCCCGAAACCGCGAGATCATGACCTGAGCCGAAGTCAGCCACCCAGCGGCCCCTGGTATATTATTTTTTCAATCTAGTACTTCCTTCTTCCACTGGAAAATGAGCTGCCAACCTTCATATGAAAAGGTTGGTTGTGTGAGACACAAGCCTGCTCAGTGCGGTGGCCTGTCTGTCGCAGTGGCCTCTCTTTCCTGCACGCGTGTCCCTAGTGTGACCTGGACACTCACAGCCTTACATGTTAGGCAAAGCCTGCTGTTAGAATATCAGGTCCTAGAGATCAAAGAGTCTGTTTAAATCGCATGGCACCATGCCAGCCCCCAGAAAGAAAACTCCACTCAGTGAGCGCCTGTGGCGTGACATGGTGGTAGATCACTGGTGTATTTTAGGGGAGAACTTTGTGTAGGACTTTCTAAGGAGCTGGTCTCTAATAGTAGTTATCAGACCAATTTACTGGGAGGATTTCCTCTGGACTGTTTATCTGCTGTGGAGGTAAGATCACACGTGTGAAGCTACTTCTTGCCTAATTTTACAGGGGTTCCACTCTGCCAACGTCCGTCAAATGGCTTGTATTAGTTGTCTGTTGCTACGTGGCAAATTCCCACCAATGTAGTGGCCTGAAATGACTCATCTGAAAGTACGCAGGGGTCCTGTGCCTGGCAAGCTCAGCTGGGTCCTGGGCTGGTGCCTCTCGAGGTGGCAGTCACGGGTCAGAACAGGTCCGCTGCCCTTTCTGGAGATTTACGGGAAGCGCCTGTTTCTAGGCGGACTGAGTGCTGATAGACCTACTGCTCTCGCTCCTGTGTCGCCCTCTGTCTCTAAGTTGGTACCGGTGGGTCTAGTCTCCTCATACTTCAGATCTCTCAGGCTTCCTGCTTTCCCTCACTTCTCAGTTTTTAAAAGTTCTTGTGATTGCATTGGCCCTACCTGGATAATCGAGGACAGTCCTCAGTTTCCTACAGCTGCTGCAAGAAATGAGCACAGAGCAGCAATGCCGTGATCTCCGAGGCAGGTCCCTTTGTCCATTTGTAACTGAGCCCCGCTGCACCCGCAGACTTGGGAGCCCCACGGGCCAGGGTGGGGGCTCCGCAGCGGGAAGAAACGCCCTGAGGCCTCCCCCCCGTGGCCTCCCACCAGCCAGCAGCGCTAGACCTGTACAGGCGGAGCTCCTGTGCGATGTCTTGTGTGCAGTCATCCCAAGGGCGCACGGACGGCCTCCCAGGAGCTGCCAGCTCTGAGGCCCTGCACATGAGGCCTCACAACGGCAGCCAGTGCATGGAGCTTTGCAGCTATCAGTGGCAAAAAAACCAAACCAAAACAAAACAAAAAAAACACTCCTTCTTTGCTGATAGGAGTCTGTCCTTCCTTTGCCCCATTCCCGCAGAGAGCAGTGCAAGGTGGCCGTGCTGCGGTGGCTGCCGAGGTGCCCAGGTCTGTGTTCCGCCACCATCGCATGGCTGGAGAGCTCCCGGCTGCAGGTGAGCTCAGAGCTGCGGGTGGTGCGTGTTCAGTCTGGGATGAGAGCCACGGGAAGGGTCTTGGGCCGCCCCGGGGACTGAGGACAGAAAACACTTGGGATTGCTTGTTTAACTGGTTTGAAGCATTTACTCCAGGCATGCTACTCCTATGGGAACAAAGTGGGAGAGAAGAGAAGAAAAAGCAAGGGGCAGAAAATATTCTTAACTGTGGGACTTGTAGTGTGTGTGTGTGTGTGTGTCTGCTTTTCACAGATTGAGACTAAGGCAAGAAAGAATGTACACCTCAAAGTTCTATTTGACATTTTACTAAAGTTCCAGCCAGTGTAATACAGCAAGAAATATAAAGATATAGATTTGAAAACAAAACTGTATTTTCAAGAAACATGCTTCTAATAAACTTGAAAAAAATATAGAAATAATAACATATCTCAGAAGGGTGGCACGATACAAAATCAGTATAAGAACCTCAATTATATTTCTATATACTAACAATGAAGAATCTCAAAATGATATTAAGAAAACTATTCCATCTCAATAGCATTGAAAATAATAAAGTAAAATAAAACAAGTACCAAATCTCTATACCTAAAGCTACAAACTGTTGATAACAGCAACTGAACACAATCCAAATAAATGGAAAGATTTAGAATATTTGTGGACTGGAATGCAAAATATTGTCATGATAGAAGACTTCCCCCAAATTGATCTACAGACTTACCATTATCTCTATTGAATTTCCAGCAAGCTTTTTTATTTAAGGAAATGGCAAGCAAACCCAAAAATATATGTGGAAATTCAAAGGACTTAGAGTGACCAAAATAGTTGAGAAAAATAAGAAGCAAGTTGGAGGACTTTCTCAATCTGACTTAAAAATTTACTATCAAGCTATAGGAGACAGGACAGTGTGGGCTGTGAGGGTGGTGTGTCCAGCGAGCGTGGACATGCAAGTCAAGGGAACAGAATAGAAAGTCCAGAAATAAAACCTGATCAAAGCGTGTTAAACACAGGTGCCAGGATAATTAAATAGGGGAGAAATGAGAGTATATTTAATAAGCTGTGCCAGAGCAATGAGATAACCACAGGCAAAAAAAAAAAAAAAAAAAGAGAACTTAATAGCTACTTCATTCCATACACACAGAAATAACTCAAAATCAATGTAGTTCTGAGTTTAAGGGCTAAACTATAACACTTTAGGAAGAAAACAGAATAAAATCTTTGTGATATTGAGTTAGACAAAGTTTTCTTTAATATGGGCACCAAAATCACTATTAAGGGAATAAAATGGAAAATTTGCCTCCATCAAAAATAAAGTGTTTGCTCTTCAAAAGTCACTACTACAGGGGCGCTTGGGTGGCTCAGTCGGTTAAGCGTCCAACCTTGGCTCAGGTCATGATCTCACGGTTCGTGGGTTCGAGCCCTACGTCAGGCTCTGTGTTGACAGCTCAGAGCCTGGGGCCTGTTTCAGATTCTGTGTCTCCCCCTCTCTCTGACCCTCCTATGCTTACGCTGTCTCTCTCTCTCTCAGAAATAAATAAAAACGTTTAAAAAAAAGTCACTACTACAAAAATGGAAATGTAAGTCACAGGTTGGAATAAATATTTGCAAACCCTGTACTTAAATCCAGAATATATAAAGAACTCTCAAAACTTAATAGGGAAAAATGGCCCCAATTTTAACATGGGGAGAAGATTCTAATTAACTTTACCAAATAGGATATGTGGGTGGCAAATAATCAGCTGACAAGATGTTCAACATCGTTCACCACTGGGAAAATGCAAATTAAATCCACATCAGACCCCACTTCTCACCAGTAGAAGGGCTCCCTCAGAAAGACTCCCCGCAGAGGAGCCCGAAGCCCCATGTGCTACCATGGAAAGTCATCAGGGAATTAAAGGGATTCCACTGTGGTAAGTAGTTTGGCAGTTTCTTAAAATCTTCAATATATTCTTAACCTCTGACACAGCAACCCCCAGGCCTGGGCTCTGCCCAGAGAGGGGCAGAATCCTGTGCATGTGGGTGGGTCCGGGGTGGGAGCAAGGGTGTGTCCCCCCACCCAGACCCCTTCCTGGGAAGTCTCTGAGACACGCTCACCTGAAACTGACGAATGATGGACCTGATTTCCTAAGAACAGCCTCGGCACCAACAATTCTTCTTTTTCGTTTACCCCCACAGGCAGCCAAAGACGACCTGAAGTCCCCCTCACACAGGTAGGCTGTGAGCTTGCTGGGTTGTTTCCTCTGAATGAAAACAGCTACTTGCTCTTAAGCCCAATTCCTTTGGGAAAGTGATTGGTGTGTGATGGGATATTGTTAAATAATGTGACAACACAATAGAAAAGAACACTGTTTCACTTACCAGTAATGTGTAAGCTGTTCAAGTACCGTTTGCACTGTAATGTGTGTGGGGAAATGTAGTAATTCTTCCCTCCCTCCGGACAACTCACACCGCAGCTAGTAGGCCGACAGCAGCGCTCATTTACTCTGTGTGGCGATCGGAGAACATGTGGGAAGCAGAGTCCGAGCCTCCTTTCTCTGACCTCCGATAACATCTGGTTTCCCATCGCTCCTGAGCCACACCCGCTCCTTCCGAGTCTGTGCAGAGTCATGTAGAGGGCAGCCCTGCCCTGGGACACGCACACACGCACGCAAAGTGCACCCCTGCAAAGTCACAGGAGCAGAAAGTGGCCCATTATGAAGGTCATGAGCCAGGGCGAGCACACGTTTTAAAATGTGCACCCAGCAAGCTGGGTCTCAGCTGCTCCACTTGGAAGGTGCACCCCGTTTCTCCTTCTTGGGATCTCCCCATTTATGGTGTGGTCCTTGCCTGTCTGGCCAGGAATGTGAGCTGACCGCAGCCGCTGAAAGGTTAGCAAGTTTCCAGTGTGAGGGGGCACGGGACACCTCAAAGCCCTCTGGATGCCATGGACGATAAAATGCGAACAGCCCTTCTCCATGGTGGGAAGCGTTTCTGGAGTTACCAGAAGTTTGTGCCCAGGGGACAGATGGGTGCTTGGTCGTGCCTACAGCATTCAGGTCACACTGGCACAGCAGACCAGACTCTGTTTCTGGAGACCAGGGCTTGTCTAAACCTCTTGTCACTTAAAGCAGTGTTTAAAAAGGTGCAGGCTTTGGGGCGCCTGGGTGGCTCAGTCGGTTAAGCGTCTGACTTCGGCTCAGGGCACGATCTCACAGTTCGTGGGTTCGAGCCCTGCGTTGGGCTCTGTGCTGACAGCTCAGAGCCTGGAGCTGCTTCCGATTCTGTGACTCCCTCTCTCTCTGACCCTCCCCTGCTCATGCTGTCTCTATCTCTCTCAAAACTAAATTAAAAAAAAAAACATTTAAAAAAATAAAAAGGTGCAGGCGCTTACAGGCTGATGTGATGTTGACCAGGGGTTATTTCAGAGGAAAACTCCATGTTGGACTTTCTAAAGTAGCCCCATCTAGAGGTGGCCACCGGCCATCTCAGCAGATCTCCTTCTTGACTGCTTACCTTGCAGAGACAATCCCGGGGGTGGCTCTGCAGAACTTACCAGATAGGGTGGAATAGGAGTGGGGTGGGGTCACACATCTGAAGGCAGAGCTTCTGGAACCGCCCAGGACACTCGCCTGGCCTGTGGACCCTACTGCCTCATGGCAGCTGAGCACAGGCAGGGGCTTCCCAACGGCTTCCCCGTCTCACAGTCTCCACGGTGCAGAGATCCCATCGGTGACACTGGGTCCTGTGCTTCCCACCTCACGAGACAGCATCCGTGTGGCAGCGTCTCATGCATTCCGGGAGCTTCTGGCGAGGACAGCACGTCTCTGCTCATTTGGGGCATTGAGAGAGTTCGTGTCTCACGTTCTTACCTCCGGCCTTCAAGTCCGCGATGGCAGGCCAGTGTGGCCCCTCGAGTGTCTCCGAGTCCGTCCTCATTGAAAGACGAGTGCAGAGGACCCCTCAGCCCGTTCGGCGTCAGCAGCGGCGCACCCCGCAAAGCTGCAGCCCAGGAGTCCAAGCCCAGGGCTGGGAAGGGCTGCTCTCCCACTGCTCCAGGGCGGAGCCCTTGCCTCTCGCGGCTGCTGGGGGCCCTGGGCACTCGTGACCTTGGGCCCCATTGCTTCAGTCCTCCTTCCGTCTCCTCATGGCCTTTTATCTTCTACGAACACCGGTCACCGGGTTGAGGGCCTGCCTTGGTCTCAGGTGATGACGTCTCGAGCACCTTGACTCACTCCGTTTATGACAATATGAGGTCATTGGTGGACATACTTTTTGGTGGATGCTGTTCAATCCACTTACACAGTTCAGTCAGCTGAGGGACCCTCGACTCGTGTCGTCCCCGTGACTCTTGGGGATTCCTGAACATCTCTTTACTACCGAACCAGGGCGTTTCCCCAAGTGCCCCCTGAGCTGCAGGGCACCACCCACACCTTCCTGATGACACCCCGCTGCCCCTGCGGCTCTCCCCTCAGGCGCTCCTCCCCCGGGCGTCTCCCACGGTGTGGTGGACCTGAGGGGAGACCACAGGAAGGGCTCTGTGAGGCCGTGGCCTGTGGCTCCTGGCAGCCATCAGCGTCCCCTCCAGGAAGCAGGCCCGTCCTTGCTGACGCGTGTCTCCCCTTCCCCCGCCCCGTCCCGCAGGCTGAAGTCCAAGGAGCTCCCGCTGCCCGATGAACACTCGTACCCGCCCTCCCGCACCATGTTCGGGGAGAACCCACGGGTGATGGTAAGAGGGACAGCGGCGCAGCAGCTGCAAACACGCGGGACCTGGTGTCACGTCTAAGACCCCCCCCACCCCCCCGGACAAGGATGCGACAGTACTTGGAACTGCTCGTCTGGCTGGTTTCAGGCATTTGTGGTGTCCCCGGGGACGCTGCTCAAACAGGGCAGTGCTGGGAGGGGATAAAAGGGAGAGGGCGACAACGCAAACCTCCTAAGCCGCGGGGCGTGTGTGAGCAGAGAAGCAGGGTGGAGAACGGGTGTCGCTGGAATGGGAGCATCACATGTGTGCTTGGGTGACGTGTGCACTCCAGCAAGCTGGCGGGATTCTGTCTAGGAGGGTCACAGTGACTCATTTTTACTGTCACGGCGGGAGGGCACCCCCACTCCTCTCCCAGGTCAACGGGGAGGAGGGACATAGCTGGTCCACTGTGTTCGTCACGGAGCCTGGAGTCAGAACTCCGTGTTGGATGTGCTGGAGACCGTCTTCGGTGGGGACCGGGTGTGACTGGCCGAGTCACAGCTGAAACCATTAAATTAAACACAATTATGGCATGGCCCTCCCTGCCACGCACTCCCGTCAAGCCTTCCGATGGTACATACCTTACACCCATGACCAGGCTGGTGCTCTGTCCCCGGGGTCACCATGGTGGTGGTGACAGCACCTATTGGTGCCCCGCCCCTGCCGTCCCTTCTCGGATGGCGGTTGCCACACAGCTTCTGAGTGACAGGAAGGACAGCTCTCAGGAAGCAAAGACGTGATGACCGTGTGGGTGTTGACCATGTACCCCACCTGGTTGTGATGTGTGTGTAGGTGAAAGTTCCAAAGCCCTCTCTCCGGCACCTGGCTCTGGAGCTCGCCTCTAGAATGTGTGGTAGAGCAGCCTCACGGTCACCTTATTCCCGTCCTGTCTCAGGAATCCAAGTCAGCTATGACCATTCGTTGTCACTCTGCTGGACACTTGTCATCCATCATGATGTTTCATCCCTCTGTAGATTCTCTGAGACAGATCGTCACTCCCACCTTGACGCCTAGGTATGGGCAGAGTTTGAAGAGCCCACCAGCTTTCTTCTGCTCTCAAAACTGTAAATGCCAAATAGGGACATCTGGCTTTCTAATGCCACAGTAGTGATAGCATGGGTGAGGGCTTTTCCACATTGGTATACTTAATGCTAAATCTTCCAATGTTGAAAAATGCATTTCTCACTTAAGAAAGGTAGTTACCTTTCCAGTCGATTTACACAAATTACCAACACTGTCGAATTCTACTGAGTTTTTAAAAAATAATGACAGCTGTACACAAACCCTCGCAGAAAAGAGAACGGAAGACTGGATCCACGAGACCAGTTTCAACCTGATACCAAAGCCAGACAGCGTGAGCACGGAAGAACACCAGGAGGCAAAACCCTTCCAGGAGACACAGGCCGAAACCCTTAACTAAGTATTTAGTTAGTCACATTTAGATTTATTTTCTCCATTTTCCGAAGTGTTAAGTATATTGGCAGGATTCTTAGAGTAAAAATATGTGAAACAATATTTTAAATTATTTTAAAGTCAAAAAAGTAGAAAAAGAGATACATTGGACTTTATAAAAATTTAGGGTTAGATCTGAACAAACTTCCATGAATAAATGCTCCACCTCACTCAAGATGAGGGGAAAGCAAGCTGAAGCCCTAGGGAGATGCCACCACCCACCGGCAGGAATGGCCGGGCGCTGGCCAGAGATGGCCACGATGCAGAGCCTCCAGTGGGTGCTGACAGGGACGTGAAACAGGAAGGCGGTGGGTAGCGTCTCGAGTGGCCTGTGCCAGCTGTCGTGCTCCTGGTTGGTCCCCAAGGGGAGGAAAGGTGTCATGGGGCACCAGCTCGCTGGAATGGCCACATCTGCGAATCAGACCGTGGCCTGAGTGACACTCGTAGGATCTTGTGATCCTAAGTCTGAGACCCAGGTGTTGTCAAGGTCAGACTCTTCTGGAAGGTGCCCCATCAGCCCTCCGTGCCCTTGGGTGGCCCCGCCTCTGTGCATCTCTGTCCCACTGCTGCCACGTGTGCAGACCCGCCCCAGGGGTCAGGGCTGCCCGGCAGCCGCGTGTAACACGCATCGGTCCTGAGCGGGCCCCTTGGCCAGTGTGGGCGTCGGCCGTGAAGTGCACTTCCCCACAGACCCCTTCCCTGGCCCGGGGCCCCGTGGACACTTGCTCCAAACCGGGTAATACCGTAAGGATAAGCTTGACATTGACCACCGTCTTGTTTCCTGCTGTGAATGGTCACTTCTTCCCTCACAGGAGACATTTGCCTTCCTTCTGCGACTGGTTCTTCCTGCCCATCCCCTCTGCTGTGGGCGCGCAGGACGGTCTCTGTGATGAGCAGCAGTTCCCTGAGACGGGGCCAGACCCTTCTAAAGGGGGTGCTCGGTCCGCACTCCCGCAGAAGCGTCTGCACAGCCGGGGCCGTGTCGCGCCGCTGCCCTTCCCGAGCGTGGGGCACCGTGTGCTGCGGGCTGGCCCCTCCCAGCTTCCCCGCCATTGGCGATGCTGCGCGGGCGTCGGCCGTGTGCGCTTCCTTCCGTGAGAAGTGCTTGCTCTTGTCCTTGACCTCCTGGACTCCTTCTGCTTTTTCTTATAGACTTATTTGAATTCCTTACATATTCTTGATATAAAACCCTCAGTAGTTGGGTGAATTACAGATAGTGTCACAGCAACTTAACTCCATGCTTAGCTTAACTGGACATTTGATGAGCCAGAGCCAGACTCACACTTAAGCATATTTTATAATAATGCTTTTCGGGCTCAAGTAATCTTTCACCCAAGCTTCTGAAAGACCGTCATCTATACTTTCCACCACTAATTTTCAGCACTTGGTTTTGAGAGTTGAGGCCTCAGCCTCTGGTGTAGTGGTGTGTTTGGTGGGAGGCTGGGTTCAGCCTCACCCCTTCCGTTTCTGCTCTTCCAGCTGCATTCGCTACACGTCTAGCAGACCTTCTTTCCCCCACTGGTTCCCTTCTGTCATATAGTTTTTATTCCATAATTCTTCCACTACTGCCTTTCCGCATTTAGTTGAATTTGCATACTGTGCCATATTGATTCCCCTCTTTTTTCCTTTTTCATATATTTTTTAGTTATCTTCTTACTGGTTACCTTGGGGATTACAATTAATATCTTAAACTTATAAGAGTCTAGTTTGAATAATACTAAGTTAATTTTGATAATATACATTCTGATCCTATACATCTTCACCCCTTTTGTATTGTTAATGCCACATTACATTTTTATACATTGTGTGCCTATTAGGAAAGATTTATAATTATTATCTTATGAATTTGTCTTTTAAATCACATAGAGAAGAAGAGGACTTACCAACAAAAGTATAACAATCCTGGCTTATATCTTAACCTGTGTGGTTATCTTTCCTAGCGTACGTCATTTCATCTACTGTCTAGAGCCTCCGTCTTGGCCTAAAGATCTCCCTTTAGCATTTCCTGTAGGGGAATCTGTTGGTCATGAATTCTTTCAGCTTTTGTTTATCTAAGAACATCTTAATTTCTCCTTTATTTTCAAAATGTGGTTTTGTTGGATTTAGAATTCTTGGTTGGCAGGTTTTATCTTCCTTCCAGGACTTGAAAGATGCCCTCCGGACTGCATGGTTTCTGATGAGAAATGAGCTGTGTTCTTATTGAGGCTCCTTGTACATGATGAATCACTTCTCTCTCGATGCTTTCAGAATCCTCTCTTTGGGTCCTGAGGATCTGGCAGTGTTGTGTCTCGGTGTGAACTCTTCTGAGTTTATCTTGCCTGGAGTTTGTGGAGCGTCTCGGATGTGTAGACCCAGCTCTTCCATCGGACTTGGGATGCATGCAGCAGTGTTTCTTCAGATGCTTTTCCTCTCCGGCCCCTCTTTTCTCCTCTTGGGCCTCCGGTCTGCCGGGTGCTATTCACTTACCTTCATTCCATTTTCTCCCTGCTCCTCAGATCGGATCATTTCAATTGTCTTCAAGCTCACTGATTCTTTCTTCTTCTGCTCTGATGTTCTGAACTCTTCTAGTGAGTTTTTAATTTCACACTTTTCAGTGGCAGACCTTCCATTTGGTTCTTTTTTGTAACTCTATCTCTTTATTGATTTTCTTTTTTTGTTCATTCAGTACTTTCCTGACCTCCTTTAATTCTTTGCCTTAGCTCATTGAGCACATTTAATAAGATAACCGATTTAATGTCCTTGACTGCTAATTCAAATGTCTGCACTTCTTCCAGGAAATTCTGTCAAATTCTTTTTCTCCTTTGATGGGCTGTATTTTCCTGTTTCTTTGTCTGTTTTATAAGCTTCTGTTGAGAACTGGATATTCTGAGTATTATATAGAGTAGTATATAACTTAGTATAATGTGGGTAAGTCTGGATATCAGATTCCCCCACCGCTCAGGGATTATAGATTTTTCCTTGGTGAACTATCAGTTTGTGACTCTTCAAACTACTTTTGCAAAGCATGTATTTCTCGTTGTGAAGTTTCTCTCGTTATTTCTGTGGTCGGCCAGTGTTTCCCTTAAATGTCTGGCTGCAAATGGGGGACCAGCGCTCCAGTCGACGCTCCGGAAGGAGCAACTGCTGCCAAGGGGCAGGGCGAGCGAGCCCATGCACCGGCCCCTCAGAGCACGGCAGGACAGCCGGCCGAAAGGCACAGGGGCGCGTTCTGGGGCCAAGTCCCCGCTGCCTGCGCAGGAACGACGGCTGTCATCACAGCCACGGGAGACCGAGGGCGGGTTGTCGCTGGGTTGCTGACACCACTCGCTGGGGAGGGGTGGACAGCACCTCCCCCCTGGTGCCGTGCACTGTCTGGTCCAGCTCCAGGGTCTGGAACAGTGGAGGCTCCCTTCCGCAGGCTCCCTTCAGCACAATGCTTGTTTGTGGAGGACGAGTCTCTCCCGCTTCCGGCTCCCCCGCTGTGTCCTCGGGGCACAGTGAGAAGATTCGTCACCACCCTCCCCACAGGTCTCTATCCCAAAGCCTCCACTCTCCCACCACCCGGCTCTGTCATGTTTCTGTTTTCATTCTAAATGAACAGTGTGCTTCCGGAAGCATCAGGTCAGTAATACCTTGACCACTTTTGCTTCCGAGCCCCAGCCCCTCCTTCTGTGGGTTTTTCTTCCGCGACCGGCCTCTCCCAGATTGCCGCCCACTCTGCGGCACCCGTGGCCTGGGAACATCAGTCGCGCAGGCTGCAGCGCCCCCACCACTTACCCACCGGAGCCCTGCCCCCACCTCAGCGCCCACGACTGCCTCTGCGCTGGGTCCCCTGGGGGCCTGTCCATCCGCGCGCCTTGCGTTTCTGTAGTCTGTTCCTCCTCTTCTTCGGCGAGCCGTTGCTCATCGTGGTTCCCCTTTCATTTCCTTTCCATTTTGTCTCATTCATGCTTCAGTTTGTGTCTAGAGTGTAAATGTCAAGAGCTGGCTCAGGGAGGAGGAGACCACACGGGCTCGGAAACCTCCCAGAGACGCTGTACTTTCGGAACCACTGTCCAAGGAGAGTTGTGTGCAGCACATAGTCCCGTCCGCTGCTTGCGGCCCAGAAGTTAGAATGAGCACCGTCCCTGGCCCTTCGGCAACGGCCGAAGTCACCCCTTGGCAGGCCCCGTAGCACCAGGGCAAGGGAGAGCCCTCCTGCCTTGGGGAGGCTGTGTGAGGACACTCAGGGCCCCTGGGTAGCCAGGACTCCCCACAGCGAGCAGAGATGTGCAGGGAAGGCACCAGGAGAGAGGTGGCCTGTACTGTGTCTTCTCCCCGTGCCAAGGATCCAAATAGGCCTTGGTGGCCCCCAGGAGACCCGCTTGCTCATCAGGAAAAGCACCACTTGTCTCTGTCCCTATGCGTGTGTGGAGGGAAAAGCCCACCCCCGCCCCCAGCGCAGCCCCGTGAGGAGCCCCGGTGTGCAAGTCAGTGCTCTGAGCTCAGGAGGCAAGGTGATCACTGGCATCCCAGAGCCATCGGTGGCTCCGTCTCCAAAATGTGCTCTTGTTGCCAAGTTCTGTCCCCTGTGGTGGTACAACAAATGCTACATCATGTATTTCCTGTTATTTCTCTCTCTGCAGGTCTCAAGGGACCAAGAGGAAGTCATGTTGCCAGTGAGTGCAGACCATGCTGAGGTTGAAGGTCAGCTTCAGGTGGGACATCACAGTATGGGTGTGAGGTCCACCCAAGCTTGATTCTTTTTTTTTAATTTTTAAAATAGTTTTTAAATTTATTTTTGAGACAGAGCATGAGTGGGAGAGGGGCAGAGAGAGAGGGAGACAAGGAATCCGAAGCAGCTCCAGGCTCTGAGCTGTCAGCACAGAGCCTGACACAGGGCTTGAACCCACAAACTGCAAAATCAAGACCTGAGCTGAAGTTGGATTCTTAACCAACTGGGCCATCCAGGCGCCCCCCCCGCCCCCCCGCCTGCAAGTTTGATTCTTTAAAGAGTTAAATGTCTTCTACAGAAAAACAAGGAGAGAGAGAGATCACCGGTGGGGGGTCAAGGGCTAGGACGCTTGTTGTCTTGTCTCAGTGATGCAGAGGATGAGCTTAGGCACACGTAGTGTCTGCTGATGGCACCTGGCGTCCCCTGCTCACCCTGCCCCCTGTTCTGTGTGCCACAAAGCAGTCGGTGCAGGAGCTGGGGCTGGACACCCAGCTGATGCACCAGCCGGCACAACGCCTGCGAGGTAGGAGCTGGCCCCGCTGGCGTCGCTGTGGCTGCCCACCTGAGCCTCGGACCCTGGTATGTGGTGGTGGCCAACTTAATAATGGCGCACAGAGCAAGGGCCGTGGAGAGTTTGATCAGTGACGGAGCCAAAGGCCTGATGTGCTCTGTAGATGCTCGACTCCGCCGCCCACATGCCGTCTGCCCAAGTGCAAGGTGATTTTGTTACTCACTCGCCTGACGCAGAGCCCTTCTGAGACGGCCCCACCTCACCTAAGCAAATGTTCACCACTCAGCTTTAAAACAACTGCCACTGGCCACGATGCCGCCGCCGTGCTTCACAGTGCACAGTGCAGGTCTCCAGTACGTTCCCCTTTCAACACACCTGTGGCTGCAGGAGCCTGTGGCTCCTATTTCTAGAAAAGAGGTGGAGGCTGAGAGGGTGAGCTTGGTTTCTGCACGATTCCAGAAAGGGCCAAAGCTGGATTTTAAGAAACCTAAAATACAAGCAAGTGGCGTAAGTGACAGGGAGCCTGGGTCTCGGGTCTCGGCAGGTGGCAGGTTGGCTCCTGCGTGGACTGATGCCACGGGTGTGTGTGTGCACACCGTACATGTGGCTGTAGGTGCTCGTGGGCAGGAAAGAAGCAAGGGGTTCTCAGCCAGGGACAGAGGCCAAGAGCAAACCCAGAGAGAGCCCCGTGGGCACCTGCCTCCCCTGGTGAACTGGTCCTCACGGCCTCACGGAGGGAAAGAGAAGCCCAAGCTCAGGGTGCAGCCAGAACGGAAGGCCGATAAGTCATCCTGGAAAATCGGGATCCAGACGGCTGCACCGCGTTGCAGTGGCGACCGGAAGGCTCCACTCCCGTGGGACGCACGAATAAGCCTTGGCGCCGAAAGGAGCCTAGAAAATGCCCGGACTCCTCAGGCTGAGGATTAACAGGAAGTGATTCTTGCAGGTGCCGAGGGGCACGCCCCTCACGGGGGCGGGGGGTGGAGGGAAGGCATGAGCCATGCCCACCCCAAATGGCCACGTCTTCATGGAAGCCAAGCTCCCCGCAGAGACACACTCTGGGCACTGGGCTCGTGGACCAAACGCAAAGTAACCATGGTTGTCGTTTAGGGAAACAAGAGGCCAAGGGAAAAACATCTGGAGAGAACAGAAAACTTGTTTAAATTGCACGTGTATTTGAAGAGAAACCAAGTAAGACTTAGAGCCGCAGAAAATCCCCCTGACTCGGGTGGCTGACTGCGGGTTTCGCAGCACGCGGGCCACAGTTGGAGTCCGTGAGCTGGAGGCCAGAGCCGGACAGTTTCCTGACACACGGAGACCGGACGACACGGGGAGGGGTGTGGGCAGAGGTGGGGCTGGGGTCTGCGGCTGGAGCAGCGTCCCGGGCCGGGAAGGATGCGGGGGTGGGGGTGGGGGGGACGCCCGAGGCTGTCGGGCTGAGGGCCTGGCGCTGCTGAGCTGCCAACCGCACGCTGTCGGGTCTGTGAGTCCAGGAGCAGCAGATAAGATTGTAGATAACGTCGTGAGCAAGCTGGCTCCAGGGACAAAGAAAATGCGTATTTTAAATACCTGGTGGTAAAAGACAGCCATCCCAGGGAATATCGACTAACTTCACTCGTGACGGAAGCCACAGCAGAGTGGAGTCGCGCCTGCAGCCGGGCCGTCACCCCAGGGCGTCCTGGCTGATGCACCTTGTAGGGTGAAGGTAAGACAGGCATTTCACACAGCAGGAAGGAATGTCAGGGAGTGGAAAATAGACCATTTTCATACCATTTTTAGCAAGTGATTTCCCTAGGAACAGATCTAACAGAAAGACACGCCGGACCTGCAGAGAAAATGATAAAACATGCAGAGACATTTTAAGGAGCCTAATGAATGCAGACACTGCTCACGGAGCGCATGCCACACCTGGAGGTCCCAGGGCTCCCAGGGGGGCCAGTGAGGGACGCCAGCTCAAAACTCTGCGTCTGAGATGTGTGTGGAATTGCAAAGGATCAATCATGCCAAGAACCCCAGGAGGAAGGGCAGTTCGGAACGTCTAACTGGGCCACTTCCATAAAGCCTGTTAATCAAAGACAGGGTGGTGTCTGTGCAGATATAAGCACAGGGCCCGGTGTGGTGGCTTGTCAGTGGGCAGATTGTTTCATAAACGTTGCTGGGAGGGGCACCTGGGGGGCTCAGTCGGTGGTGCATCCGACTTTGCCTCAGGTCATGATCTCACGGTTTGTGGGTTCGAGCCCCACGTCGGGCTCTGTGCTGACAGCTCAGCGCCTGGAGCTGTTTCAGATTCTGTGTCTCCCTCTCTCTCTGCCCCTCCCCTGCTCATGCTCTGTCTCTCGGTCTCAAAAATAAATAAACTATAAAAAATTTTAGATAAAAATGTTGCTGAGACATTTGGTGCCATGTGTGAAAAACTCCACCTTGTACTGTTTACACTAATTCCACAAAAACTAAAGACATAACGCGTGAAGGGACAACTATACAGACTGGAAGATAATATTTGGTACTATCTTCTTTTTTTTAAGTTTATTTATTTGAGGAGAGATCGAGAGTGGGGGAGGGGCGGGGAGAGAGGGAGAGAGAGAATCCCAAGCAGGCTCCACACTGTCAGCACAGAGCCCGATGCAGGTTCGATCTCATGAACCGTGAGGTCATGACCTGAGCCAAGAACAAAAGTTGGACGCTTAACCGACTGAGCCCCTGGGGTGCCCCTGGTACCGTCTTTATGTCCTCATGGTGACTGAGGGTCCTTAAGTAAGGTTTTCTTAAAGGCACTGTCTGTAAAGGAAGATACACATGAATTAGACCACGCTGAAATGAAGAATTTACAGACACCAAGGGAGGCCATCAAAAACCGGAAGAATATTTGCAGCACATGGCTGACGAAGGACTGGTGCCCAGGACACGTCGAGAGCTACGATGCCAGAGAGAAAAAGACAAATGGTGACTGGGCCCTTGAGGGAACTGGAAATCCAGACCAGCAAACGTGTCTACCTGGTGCCGTCCTCGGGGAAATGTGACCGAAAACTACATATGGGGGGTGGGGTCCCTGTCACACCCGCAGCTGTAGGTCTTACATCACCGAGGATTGACAAAGGTGGGCCTGGGGACACGCACGTGGCCGGTGGTCTGGGACAGCGCTGCACCCACAGCGGGTGGACGAGGCTGTGGGCACCACCAGCCCAGCCCGGCTGTGGGTCCAGGAAATGCTTGCCCGCTGCACCAGGAGTCCTGAGCGCTGCTCCTGGTCTGAGGAGACGCCGGGGGCAGGGGGCAGGGGGGCGGGGAGGATTCTCAGCGACCCACTGTGCGGGGCTCTGTGTGCAGAACCGGCCGCCTCCCGGCAAGAGGTCAGGATGGGCGGCGCCAGGAACCCATCCTCACCCGCCCTCGGGTGCTCAGGGCAGCTTTCCTTTGCCCTGAAGGAGCCATGGAGCCTGTGCTGGCCAAACGGCCCACCCAGAAGCCCCCGTCCTTGGAGAGCACGGCTGGGGAGTCGGCCCCAGAGAAATTCAGGCTCCCGCACCGGCTGCCCTGCAGCAGCAGGAATGTGCTGTCCCTGGACGCTCCCTCGGCACCCAGCAGGCTCAGGGCACGGCACCT
This sequence comes from Proteles cristata cristata, assembly GCA_017311185.1. Classification (NCBI taxonomy): domain Eukaryota; kingdom Metazoa; phylum Chordata; class Mammalia; order Carnivora; family Hyaenidae; genus Proteles; species Proteles cristata. The sequence goes on from JAESUZ010004522.1 coordinate 18,932, forward strand.
GGCACCGTCACCACCGCCAGTGAGCCAGGGGACAGGCAGGCCGTCCGGCTGTGCCATCTCCTGCACTACCGGCCTGCAGAGCAGACAGCAGCAGACCCACCCAGGGGTGGAGGGTCGTCCCGCTGCTCAGGGAGAGGCCAGGGGCGCATGTGTCCAGTCTTCAGCGACACTCACATCTACCCTGCCCCCGAGGCCAGGGCTGGCGCCACATGGGAGCCATGACCCAGTATCGAGTAATTGGGGGGAACAGGTCTCTACAGGCGTAGGGGCTGGGTGGGGAGAGAGCAGGGAAAGGGGTCCCTGCAGGAGGGCCTGGCCCACTGGAAGAGGCCCAAGGGCGTGTGGGGGTCTTCCGGGTCCCTCAAGGGCCAACACACCACAAGATAGTTAGTGCTCTCATGAAAATGTAATTTCATTGCATCCTGAGTTTATACAAAGTAAGAAAATGCCCTAGAAACTGGAGAAGGTTCCAGGAGGAGTCCAGTCCCTGGCAGAATAGGCTGAGCTACACTGGCCCAGGTTAAGAAGTTAGATTTTTCAGAGCTTGAGATCAGTCCAGATAAACTCACAACCAAAAATCACAAACCATCACACGTGAGAGAGTCAAGAAACAGTAAAAGAGATTCAGACCCCTAGAAACCTCAAGGATTAGAAATACAGGGTATTAAGTAGAATGAACAAAAGATTTTAACGTGAGACAGAATGACACTAATAAGCAAGAAGAGGATTTTCTAAATGATCAGGAAGATCTGTAAAAGGGCTGAAAATAATCCTTAGAAATAAAAAATATACTTGTTAAAAACTTGGACAAATTAGACACCAGAGTAAACATAGCTAAAGAGAGAGTTACTGAACTGGAAAGTAATCCGCAGAAGTTACCAGAAAGCGGATGCAGCTGTGGGGCTGCGTGAGGAAGGGCTGACAGGCGTGGAGGACAGACGAGCTCAGACGCACCCCCGGAGCCTGTGAGAGGGACACACGGTAGCACAGGGTCGCACGGGGCTCAAAGCACGTGACTCGGCAGGTGCCAGCCAGCCGCGTCGGTGAGGACGTCCACGCCTCGACCTCCCACAGGGAGGGACAGAGCACCAGGGACACTTTGACCTCAGGAACAACCAGAAGGAAAGATCACCTACAGAGGAATAGCGGACAGACAGACGGCCGACCTCCTGGCCATAAGGATGGAAGGGAGGGAAATAACTTCCACAAAGCGAGACAGAAAACAGCTGTCAGCCTACAGTCACGTACCCAGAAATGCTACATGTAGGAAAAAGGGCAAAAACACATTGTTAGATGACAAAACCTGTGCTTATCACCACCAAGCTACAGTGCTGTGACTGGAGGAGAGAGGAAGGAGAGAAGGGTGGGGAGCAAACGTGGACAGAAGCCACGGGGTCAGGGGCGAGGCTCACCCTTCCTTGCGTGTGCTTCCTGGCAGGACCCCGCGTTCTCAGAGTGAAAACAGATTCAGGCAACACAAGTAACAAGCCTGGTTCCCGCGCCGCCTGTGCACGCCGGGCTCACTCTGCGTGTGTTCTCCCAAAGCTCATGGACCTTTTCTGGAAACGGAGCTTGGGCTGCCCTGCGCCACCTCAGCGGATCTTGCGACGCAGGGACCCCCGGGTGCGCCACCCGCTCTGTTCCGGGCGCCTCCACGGTGCCCCCACCCCTTCCTGCTCTCCGCCAGGTCCCCGTGGTCCTCGTGCTTGGGGCTCATCCAGCCTCTTGCGTCTGCAGGTTAGAGTTTAGGTCAAATCTGGAAACATTCTGGCCATTATTTTTCTAACACTTTTTCTGCACCTTTGTCCACAATGTTTTCTCCTCTCCTCTTTGGGGGAGGGTGGACCCCCATTAAACATACATTAGGCCGCTTGAAATTGTCCTCCAGATCGCCGATGATCTGGGTTTTCTAATTCTCTTTTCCCGGTTTCACTTTGGGTACTTTCTGTGGCTACATCTGTTCTGTGTCTAATCTGCCATTGGCCCATTCATGGTATTTTCCATCTCACATGCTGTAGCTTTTAGCCCCACAAACTCAGTCTGTGGTGCTGCTGTGACTCCCGTGTCTCAACGTAACGTTCAGACGCTGGGGGATGAATTACGATGCTGCGCTGATGCCCTCACGTCAGCCCCAGGTGACTGATTGGTGTTGTCACATGGGTGTGATTTTCCTGCTGGTTTGCACCCATGATAGTGCAGAGTGGATCATTATGTTTACCTTTTGAGGTGCTGAATATTTCTGTATTTTTATAAATATTCTTGAAATTTATTCCAAGATGCAGTTAATTAAAGAATTTGATCTTTGTGCCTTCGGTGAGGCTAACTGTCCCCCACTGAGTCAGTCTCCTCCCGTCGCCTCAGTCGGCACCCCACGGATGCTGGGTCTTTTGCTCGGCCGCCGCAGGCGCATCGCGTGACCTTGTGAGCATCCAGCACCGCTCTGTCCGGCGCTTGTGGCTCCTGTCCGGCCTCCCCACTTGCCCACACACGCTCACCTGCCCCAGCCTCATTCACGCCGGGCTGCCGCAGATCTCTGGGTCTGTCTTCTTTTGGACTCTGGTGAGTTCCATCACCTGGCACAGTGGGTGGAGGCTACCACCCAGGCACTCGCCTGGGACCCTGCCACTCAGGGGTCCTGTGCTTCGCTGCCTTCTCTCACATGGAGCTCACCTAATTCCAGTTATTTCGCCTCACCTGGACGCGAAAATCTGTTCTGTAGCAATGTGACATTTGTCAGAGGCCGCTGCACTGAGGCCCATTTTCTGCTGCACGATCAGAAAATGCAATCGTGGGAGCAGAGTCACCTGGACCTTTAAAGGCTCAGCTGCTGTGTCCCTGGGAGTCGGAGTGGCTCTGGGGTGACCCTCCCGCCCCTGAGCTCTTGAGGGGAGGGCTGTGTTCAGAACCAAGGGCATGGCGCCCGCCACTGCATTAACTGGACCAGGGAGCACACACTAGGGTCTCTGTGTGCACGCGAGGCCTCGGGGAAGCACCGGCTTAGGTTAACTGTGGGGAGACTTGGACCGTACTAAGGGACAGACTTAGTTACCACGTGGAGGCTTCCTGGGGGGCTGCGGCACCTCTCTGCCCCTGGAATCCGCGTGAGTGACCGCCTGCTGCCTGGAATCCCCAGCCCTGGCCGTCTTCCGACAAGTTTTCACACACCTGTGGGAGCAGCTCCTCAAAGAGCTTTGATCTTAGTGGTGACAGAGTGTTTGTTTCCATCACCCGATAACCCGGTGGTGCACCGTGTCCTCCCAGAGGGGCTGGACAGAGCACCCCCTCGTTCACACGCCCTCCTGTGGTGCACACGTCACAGCGGCCTGTCGTCCCAGCTCTGGGGCTGTCCTACCCAAGTCTTCCCTCCCTTGAGGCCAGAGCACACGGGCACCAGACTGATGACAGTGCAGTCAGGGAGCCACCAGCATGCCCATGGCATCATGCAGAGCCAGGGCCTGGGAAAGGAGAAGCCAAGAAAGGGCGGCTCAGGGGGATACACAGGGGACACCTTGCGGCCACCCTGGCCGCAGTAACGGCAACCACGTGCCCCACCCACCACCGTTGTCAGAGCCTAGGTTGTGGTGTCGCAAGGTTAGCACCCCACGTTTGGCCAGAGGTGGGAGGGCAGAGCAGACGCAGGGGATCCCTGGCCCAAGGGGAAGTGTCACACCTTCGCCCCGAGCTGGTGGGCTGGTGCCTCTGGAGACTTTCCTACAAGCAAAATCAGTACAGAGTCCAGGTCCTGAACATCTTATGTGAATCAAAATTATGGAATTAGCTTAAAACCTTAAATGAGACATTATGCCCAGTTTTATGATTGCAAGGATAAATTCGTAAGCTAAAAACGCAAGCTTTGGGGCGCCTGGGTGGCTCAGTCAGTTGAGCATCTGAGCAGCAAGCTCCGTGTCCATGAGTTTCCCCCGTTGCTACTTGAGTGCAGACCGCACGCGGCGTAACTTCCCACAGTGGGGAATATGCGGGAGAGGACTCCCAACGCGTGCGGTCGAGGAGGTGTTTTAACCAGGAAGACATATTCCACGTTTCAAAACTAAGGAGAATATAATATATAACATGTGGAGTCATGAACAGCTTGAGACCCTCGTCCCGCCCGCGGCTGCCCTCCCATCTGGGAGCCCCGGGCCTGGAGCCTGAGGCAGCTGGGCTGGGCCCCGGGCTGCCCGGGCACAGGGGTGGCGGCCTGGCAGGGAGCGTGCCAGCCCGGGCAACCCACACGGGGGAGCTGTCCCTCCTTCATTCTCCCAACTGCATGACACGAAACCCGCCCGGGAAGCTGGGACAAGGCAGTGGCCGTGGCTGCCGGGCCACCCGTGGCAGAGCCAGGAGGAGCCTCTGTGCTGGGGCCACGGGGTCCCTGCAAACCACACCCCCCGGGAACTCGGGATGTGATTTCGTCTGGACGAAGCGTCTCTGCAGGTATACTCAGGGGCCTCCGCAGGGGACCGTCCTTGCCTGGGGGGCCCCTTCATGCACTGAGAGTGTCTTTGCAAGAGGGAAGCCCCATGAGGACGGAGGCAGAGACGGGAGGCGAGCGGCGTGAGCGCCAGGAGCCCCAGCGGCTGCAGGAAGCAGGAAGCTCTGGGCCCAGAGCCTTTGCAGGCAGCGCGCTCTGCCCACACCTTGACCTGGCACTCCTGGCCCGAGCTGAGAGGTCTTCTGTCGTTTAGGCCGCCGGTGCGTGGCTCTGCCGTCTCCAGCGGCCCAGGCACGATCACAGCAACCTGCCAACGCAGACGATTCCGGCCTCCCCGCTAAGCCCGTGTGGCCGCCATGCAGACGTGTGCACGCGTTCCTGCAGCTGTGTCGGGGTTTGACGGCTGGAGGGCAGACGGAGGTCATGCAGCTCGGTGGTGGGCCGGAACCTGGGGTGCAGCAGCATCCCCCACAAACGGTGTGCTTGTCCAGCAGCCACAGCTGGAGGAGCGGCCCAGCGACCCCTGGACCAGGGATCAATTCCATCATGAAGGGGGCTCCCAGCTTGGTAAGATGCTCTGCCCCTACTTGTGTGACTTTCTAATCCTGAGCTGCTTCTGTAAAGCAGACCACCTATTCTCAAAAGAGAATTTCATTTGTGGAGAGCCGGTAATAGTCCATGAATGTGACAGACCCCCACCCCCAGAAGCAGGGCGCCAGTTCAGCCGGGAACATGAGGGCAGGGCCTCTGAGGGCTGTGACTCTGCCCGTCTGACCCCGAGGACTCCCCCAGTGCCCTACCCTGTGAGGCCACCCCCATCTCCCCAGGCCTCGCCTCTCCCTCCCAGGTAACATGCCCCTTGAACATTTATGCTCCTGAAGCCTGGTGCCCACCTCTGCTGGCAGATTACCCATGCTTACGTCAGAGCTCTGACACAGGTTTGGCAACATGGACTGAACGGTCACCTTTAGCTAATATGGCAGTGGGAACATAATATACAGTGTTTTTCTTTTTCTCTCTTGCATCATCAGTAGTAATGTCCAAGGGAAGGCAGTGCTCAGGCCTAAGTGGGAGGCGGGGAAGGCGCTGTCCAGCTCCGACCTGAACAAATGACTCAGAACCCTGAGTCTCGGCAGTAGACCTCTAGACAGATGCCCATCTTCTAACTGGAAGCGGAAGTAGAAACTAGAAGGTTGAAAGGAGGCATGTGGGACCCAGGACCTCTGTGCGGCTGGGGTGGGGCTGAGCCACCGAGGGCTGCCTGCCCCCGGCTCCCAGAGCCGCCCCCACCGTGGGCTAGTGGTCAGCTGCAGAGGCCACACCATCATCTGTCTCTCGCCGCCTGTGCAGACTCGCAGCTGGAATCTGAGGCGAGATCCAAAGCTGCATCTCACCTGCGGAGTCTGGGAGCAGGGCAGAGCCTGGAGGGGCGTGTGTGTGTACTGGGGGCGGGGGAGGGGTCTCTGCGGCTGGGAGAGTAAGGACAGAGCCTGGCGTGGGCGTGTGGGTGGGGGTTCTGTAGCCAGGAGGGAGGGCAGAACCTGGGGTAGTGGTCAGGTCCAAGGGAACCACAGCGAGGAAACTGGAAGTGACCTAAAGGTCACGCCCCGACCCCCAGACTGGGCTTCTCCGCTGGAGGGGGTCCTGCAGGATAGACAGAGACCCCTGCAGCCCAACCTCCAGCACAAAGCAAGCAGAGCCAGAAAAGGGAACGGAGGAGACACTGGAGGAGGATTTCAAGATGGCAGCTTGCACACAGGTAAGCAGGAGAAGCCGGCCTCACGCAGGAGGAGCGCGGGTGTCAAGGCCGTGCTGGGGGTGCAGCTGCTGCTCTCCGGGAGCGCGGCTGGGGTGCCCCCGGTGCCCAGCGCGGCCCCACCCCACCCAGGCGCGGCTGCACGTTCTGGCTGCTCCCAAGCTCCCGGGCCAGGCCCATCCCCCCCCCCCCCCGCCGTGTGGTCCCAGCCCGCGCCCACCGCGCCCCGCACCCCCCAACGTCCCAGCCCGCCCCCTCCAAGCCACCCCGGGCCGCCTCATCGGCCCCAGAGTCTCCGCGGAGAGGCCGGCGCCCCGCCGGCCCACCCGCAGGCCGTCCGCGCCGGGGTCCCGGGGCAGGTGCGGCCGCCCCAGCCCGCCGCCCGCCGCCCGCCGCCCGCCGCCCGCCTCCCCGGCGCGGTTCCACGCCTCCGCGCCGCGCCGGCCTTGTAAGGCAGAGCCGACCCGCCCGGTGCGGCCCGCGGCTCCCAGGGCGGGCGGGGCGGCGGGGGCGGGGCCGGGGCCCGTGGGGCCCTGGGCGGACCAATGAGCGCGCGGGGCGGGCCAGGCTGGGGCGGGCCAATGAGCTGGCGGGGCGGGCCAGGCCGGGGCGGACCAATGAGCGCGGGGCGGAGCGCGCGGGGCGGGGCGGGCGGGCCGGGGGCCGCGGGGGCGCGGGCGCAGGCCGGACACCCGGTCGCGCGCGGCCGAGTCGCGGAGGCGCCCGCTGCAGTGGCCGCATCTCCGAGGTAAGTGGCCGCAGGGCTCGGGCCCGACGCTGGACGCAGGACCAGCCGCCCCACCCGGCCCGCCGCGCCTGCCACCTGCGCCCGCGGGCCCCTCCCGGCTGCGGCGCGGTGCGTCCGTGCGCCCCCCGGGGCTCTCGGGGGCCGCGTCGGGGCCGCGGGTCTGGGGGCGCGGAGGGCGAGAGAGGGGGCGACCGCGCTGCGGCGGGCAGCTGGCTTAGTTCATGGGGACGAAGCAGGCGCCGTGGCCTCTCGGGGCGTCCCCCGCCCCGGCAGCCCCTTCCCCGCCGCCTCCACGTCCAGCTACGCGGACGCTGTGCGGACGCCCGGGCCTGGGGAGGCTGCTGCCCGCGGGACGAAGGGAACCAGGGCGTAGAGCGTGTGAAGGGAACCCGAATTCTTGGAGACCCAGGGCCACGGAGAGGCCCAGAATGAGCGTGATCCCTCGGCAGAGACTCCGCTCGCGCTCGGGGTCCCAGCCCCTCTCGGCGGCACCCGCGCCGCGTTATCACCCCGGTGAGAGTGTCAGGCTGCAGCGTGCGAGTCCAGAAGCTTCCCTGGAGGGTGTCGTGTTCTCTTCCCGCCTCTGAGCACAGAGCGCGGCCGTCAGGGCAGAGAACAGAGGTCGGGCTGCCGGTGTGTTTTGTTCACACGCCTCTGGGGAGCAGGCCCCGCCGGGAAGGGGCCCCGCAGGAGCCTTTATTCCGCGGTTTCAATGACGCAGAGGCAGCCTTGAAACGGGGGAAGAAATGGGGAGAAAATCCATTCTTGCCACTGCTCGTGACTCTTTTCATAGGTGTTTTGTGTCTCTAACGATGAGACGCGTTGAGGGTGAGCTCAGCAGGTGCTGACGCCGTCTGCGTATTTAGTGCCGCATTTACCTGCCATTTTTTGGATACCACCAGGCCCAGTCTCCAGGCCCGAGTCCCCACGGCCAGCCTCTGGGTGGGGGCGGGGGGCCCTCCGGGGCACCTCTGCACCACCCAGGGCAGCTCCGGGCCCCTAGGAGGTGATTGGTAAAGGCCGACCTGGATCCCGAGTGGGTGGAGTGATGGGGAGAGAGAGCTCGGAACAGGCAGGAAATGGGGGCGGGGCAGCGAGACGGCGGCTTGACCGATGCCTTAAGCTGGATTCCGTGACCACGGCTCTGGTACCAGCCACTGTTCCCATCACATGGTCCAAATCACAGGGCTCCTCGAGGGTGATGGGGGGAGGGGTGCTGGTGAATTTCCTGGGCGCGTCTGCAAAAGCCTGCGGTAGGAGGGTATGTGCGTGTTCCTGGGGGAAGGGTCTGCGGCTTTCATGATTTCCAGAGGCTTCTGTGACTCGGAAAGTTACCGTAATGTAGGTGCTACACTAGAAAATCCCGGTGCCTGAGTACGGGAGGAGGCAGTGATGGAGATCGCCCCAGGTTCTCTTGACTGCCTTCTTATCTCCCTGGCAGTGTTGGGCTCGTCTTCCTGAATCCTCTGAAGGTGCAGTAAATAACCGTCGTAACCATACACAGGGTTATAAATACTGATGGTGGAAAAGTGTAAACCACAGGACAATTTCATAAAGAAAATTAAATCATTCATCACTACTTGCGGATTAAGAGAAGGCTTTTGGCAGCCAGACTGTCCTCAGGGCAGCCGAGCGCTCCCAGCAGGAGAGACTGAGAATGAAAAGCTTCCTCTGGGAGAGGCTGCGCTGCCTTAGAGCCAGGCCTATTTATAGGCGGTGATGTTGCTGGTGAGGCAGGAGGAGCATGTAAAGATGCCATCTGGGGATCTTGGGACCATGAGGCAAGGGGCCCTGCTGCACCTTGAAGTATCAGGTCCTCTTAGGGCCGTGAGGGCCGTGCCCGGGCCCAGCCTGGCGCCGGCTGCACCTGAGGGCGCTGGGTACGGTGTGGAGTGCCCCTGAGCGCAGAAACCCTGGACCAGGCCGACGCCCGCCTGCATAAGCAGCAGCTGTACCTCAGGGCAGGGTTGGGGGTGGAGCACAGCTGCATCAGGGGCTCCGACGTCTCCAGCTGGTCACAACCCCGGGCACCTGCCTCGTCAGGGGGACCCTCCGCAGCGCCGGGGAGTGGAGAGCGTGTTCCCTTCCGCGCTGGGGATTGGCTGTGATCGGCCCTGCTGGGGCCTGGCGAGCGGGCGGGGGGGGTGGGGTGCAGTCCTGTGTGAGCCCCTGGGAATGGCCTGTGCTCCTCCCTCCTCCCTAGATTTCATCTGATGTGGGGCGTCGTCTGTTTCCGGGCCCCTTATTCCCCTGGAACCGTATGAGAACACAGGACGGCCACTCAGCCGTGAGTTGCAATTTAATGTCCAAACTCAGGGCCTTCTTCGGTGAAGAGTCCAGAGTCTTGCGCTGAGTGTAAGGCAGTGACAGTGTTTTGCCTTGTGCGCCACGTGAAGACACCTTCCCCGCCCTCGCCCGGAGCTCTTGCTGGTCGCAGCAGCGGGGACCCGCCAGCTTGACCTTGGGGGAGCACGTTCATGCCGACTTTTTCTTTTTGTTAATTAGGTTTGTGGTGAGGAATGATGGGTTCTTCCCTTTTCTCAAGCCTAGACGTTAACACCACCGGGAGCCTTTTCCACTCCTCCGGCTGCCTGTGTGGTGGGGCACACCCATGTGTCCCCAGTGTGTGCCCCTGCGTGTCCCCACATGTCCCTGCGTGTTTCCAGCATGTCCCCAGGGTGCCTGTGTCTATGATTCTCTTGGCACAAGTGCAGTGCCACCTCGTGGGCTCCATGTGGCCTCCTGGCCTGGGCCACCCTGCCTCACCTGTGTGACTGCATGTCTGCTGAGCGCCAGCCAAGGGGCAGGTGAGCCAGAAGCTGGGTGCCACAAAGCAGGCCCCCCCCGCCCCCGCCGTGACCTTGTGCAGGCCTCCCACGCCCCACTGTCTCATCTGCAGTTGGGAGAGGTCAGCCAGCTGTGCAGGATGTGGGCGTGGGGTGCAGATGTGGGTCTGGCCCTGCAACCGACCTTAAGTTAGGTTCCCCTCAAATGTGACTCTAGCCAGTCCTGGGTCGCAGGCTGTCTGTAAAAAGCCTGTCCACACCCTCCTTCTCGATCCAGGTATATACACTTTGTGCGCCCACTGACCCTCAGCCCCCCTCTGGTTGTTTAATGCTGTGTGACAGACTGTCCCCAAACGAGGCCTTTAAGACAGTGACCCACTTGCTTTTGCTCACGAATCTGCCAGCCAGCAGGGGTGGCCCTCATTCCCCGACCTCAGCTAGCGGTTTCCTGGCCAGGTGGGACCACCCAAGGCTGCCCTGCTTAGTTGAGTCACGGTTGAGTGGCCAGCACAAGGCTCCTCTGTCTGTGTGGCGTCTCTCTGGAATATTCACCCGTCCCAGGAGGGAACAGGGGATCCTGGTGAGGCTGTGTCCCATGGTCCAGCCAGCTAGGGACATGCCCCTGGCTTGAGGGGTGGGACCTCACGGGGGGGGGCTGGGTGATGCTTTAGGGTGGCCCCTCTTCTTGGTGCTTCTGAGAACCGGTTGTGGCAGCCCCTGTGGCCCCCGACCCTGTGCCGCTCGGCCTTTGGTGGCCCCTGGCCTGCTTTCCTAGGGGCTGGCCGCACCCTCTCCCTGGGAGCAGGACGCCCCTCTGCCGGTAGACCGCCCCCGCGGCTGTGCTGCCTGCTCCGCCCTGGCTCGCAGCCCCTGCGGCTCGGTCAGCTGCCCCCGCGTCTTCGGGGTCAGAGGCTCCATTCTCGCCCCTGCAGGTCCCTTCCTCCTGGGCTTCCACCTCTTTCCGCGGGAGGTGCCCGTCCAGGGCCCCTGCCTGTTTCTCTGGACTTGCTTTCTTCTTCTCGTTGAGTTGTAGGGTCCTTGACGGGTTCTGGAGACAAGCCGATATTTGCTGCAGGAGTCCCGTGCAGCGGACCCTTCCCAACCCCGAGAAGGTCAGGTACCCTCGGCCCTCACCTTCCTGAGTAGTGATGTTGCCTTTCCGACGTCGCTTCCCCGAGGCCCGAAGGGCGGCGTCCCCGCGTCCTGTGCCCTTCTGTTCCGCCCGCTGCCGTTTATTGCAAACCTGCTCCTCCCGTTGTGTGCAGGGGCCACCTCGTCACACGCGTGTGTACGTGTGCTTGGGTGTGGCGTCCCACTGGTGATTCTGTCCCTGCACCAGAGGTCTTCGCTTCCGGACCTTTATCTGGAGTCTCAATGCCCACGGAGCAAACCTTGTTCTTCTTTTAAGATCACTGTGTGTTCACAGCCCTTCCCTTCGCCCCCATACATCAGCTCAGTGCTTCTAGACGCCAGACACGAAAATTGTTGGAGTTTTTAATCCAGATTAAACTAAAACTGTGGTTGAATTTAGGGACAGTTGACGTCTTTCTGTATGTAGATTCCAAACCGTGTTTATAATGTTATCATTTGGATCTTTCGTTTCCTTCAGTGGTTGAGTTTTCTGTGTCGATGGTCTTGTGCGTCCTTTGTGAGCTGTGTTCCTAGGAATTTGCATTTCTTCGTATTTTAAATGTTGCATTTCTAAATGCTTTTTACTGTGTGTCTCTGCTGTTACATGGAAATGAAATGGCCCTTCGCGTGTTGACCATGTATCCAGAAACACCACTAGACTTACTTACTTATTCTAATCATTGTCCTGGGATTCCTTCAGTTTGGCGTGTGTACAACCCTACAAACTGCAGATAATGAGTTTTTTTTTCTCCTGACACTTTTTATATCTTCATTTCCTTTTCTTGTTTTTCTGTACTGACATGGAATACCATACTCGCTCCAACTTAAAAACAAACACTTTCGATATTTCGTTTTAAGTGCGGCGACTTTTTTCAGTTTTTTGCAGGTGACCCTTTTTCTCAGATGAAGGAGTTTTCCTCTTTTTTGATTTACCAAGAATTTGCTTGATGCGTAGGTGCTGACTTCCTCCGGATGCTTCCCCCGCGTCCGTGGAGGCGGCGGCAGTGTGGCGGCGGCGCTGACCGACTCGCCGCGGAGCCGGCCTCGCGCCCCCGGCCCCGCCCCAACATGACTGCAAAGTGTTGATGCTCTGCATCTGTGACCGGGTTCCGTTGGTTCACGTTTTGCTTAGGATCGTGAAGAAAAGTTTTTGTATCCATGGCCAGCTTCTGGGGTCTGCCTGCAGTGTGAGCAGACTCTGGCTCCCCCCGAGGCAGGGGCCCGGCCACCTCGCCCCTGCGGCAGGGCTGTGCAGGCACGGGCGCCTGCTCTGCACCCACTGGAAGCCATCCCCAAACCAGCCGGCTTGTGTGAGCCGCCTCTTCCTCCGCCTGGGCCATAAGCTTGAGACCAAGCGGCAGTCCCAGCAGGCAGCTGTCATACGGCACTTCCGCCCCCGGAGCCCATCCTCCAGGGGCCCCCGGAACCCGACCCCGCCTGACCCTCTGGGCCCTCTGGGCCGCCGCGCCTGGCTTCTGTCCTCCACGCGCTGTTCTGTGGAGGATGCCCCTCCTCTGGTCTCTCTGGGCCCCTGAGTGCTCCGAGGCCGCTGTGACAAAGGGCCACAAAACGGCAGCTTAACACACTGAATCTTATCCTCTCTCAGTTCTGGGGCCGGAGGCTTGGGGTCCAGGTGGGGGAGGGTCTCGCTCCCTCCAGAGGGTCTTGGGGAGGATCCTTCTTGCCTCTTCCAGATCCTGGGGTTCTAAGGCTGTGGCTCCGTCATCACGTGAGCTCCCCCATAACTGTGTCTCTGTCTCCCAAGAACACTTGTCATTGGGTTCAGGGCCTCCAGGCAAATCAGACCCTGCCTTGAGATCTTCAGCCTGGTGACACTTGCCAAGACCCTTTCTCCAAACAAGGTCACATTCACAGGTTCTGGGGGTCAGGACGTGGCCGTGCCTTTCTTGGGACCGCCTCTCACCCCGCTACACTTGTCCCCTGCAGAGGGAGCACATTTGACCCCCAGGCTGCCTGCAGGTGCTGACAGAGACCCCTGGCTGGGTACTTGTGGGGCCCAGCAGTGTGTTGGGCAGCTGAGCTGCTAGAAGTTTCCACCTGTGTCCTTGTGCAACCCGTAGGCACCTCCTGCACAGGGGCATCTGTCCGGGAGCCTGAAGTCTCCTCCGGCTCAGCCCGCCTGCCAAGACCAGAGTGTGAAGCGTGCGAGACGCGGCACCCACATGCTTGGGGCTTCGGTGTTTTCCGTGTCATGGCGGGGCCTTGTTCGGGGGGCCCCGTGGGGAGAACAGCTTAGGACAGGTCTCAGAGAAAGCGTGGCCCAGACGATGAGCCACGGGGATCGAGTCCCTTCTTGTGCCTAGGCCGCCATCTCGGAGCCAGGGTGCCCTGAGCTCCTCTGAGGACCTCCTGGCCCTGGGGCCCCGGTGGGCCGAGCCCCACACTCCTCTGTCCTTGCTGGTGCCCCAGGCCGCGCCCCCACAATTCCACTGTCCTTGGTTCTGGGGCCTTCTCTCAGGATTGGGGGTGTGCCCTGGTGCCCTTTGCGGCTGTCCCTGGGTCCCCATACCCTTCATTTTCTGAGATCCACATGCAGACATGGTTCACTTCACACCTCTGGCTGCGGTTTTGGATTCCTTTTGAGACTCTCTGAGGGAAGTGGGTCCCCCCAAAATCCCTGGCTTCATGGTGATGGGAGAATGTCCTGCTATCAAGGGAGGGTGACCCAGAAGCCCTCAAGGTAGGTGGGGGGTTGAAGATGCCCCTGCCTTCCTCAGTTTCCCTACTGCAAAGGCTCCTGCCCCACGAAGTCATCTTTTGGAGAGCACACAGCCTGTCCTGGGCCCTGTTCTGGCTGCCCGCCCCCAAACCCCGTCCTGGACCCCCAAACCCCACCCTGCCCCCCAACCCCATCCTGCCCCCTTAACCCCGTCGTTCACCCCAAGCCCTATCCTGCCCCCTTAACCCCATCCTGCGCCCCAAGCCCATTCCTGCCCCCCAAAAACCCATCCTGCCCCCAAACCCCATCCTGCCCCCCGAGCCCCATCCTGCCC
>JAESUZ010004523.1:0-27598 GCA_017311185.1 Proteles cristata cristata
CAGGAAGACCACTGCACTACTGGGAGTTCAGTGCCTGGAGACACCTGGGATCTAAGCCTAACCCTAACACAACCCTATGCCTAAGACTAACCCTACCCCTACCCTTGGCCCTACCTATAAACGTAAAACTTATATTGAACCCACCCCTGCTAATGTGTCCTCAGTTCAGCCCTCAAGAGAGATCATGGAACTGGTGCTACTTCTGCCTTGGTGATTCCGTTAGAAGGAACGCTACCCCTGTCCAAGGCTCTGTGCCCATGGTGACCGGAGTACTTAAGCTGAGAACACTACTGACAAGGGACCAAGATCATTGAAGGCTTCATCAACATGGAACATGGAACGTCATCAAGACATTCTCAAAGCCCGGAAGTCTGCACATGTGTGCCCTTAAACCCAACACTTAGCCAAGCTGTCAACCTCCCATGAGCCCTCAACTCAGTCCTCCAAGTTGATCACAGCACTGCTGGGATTTCAGCACCTGGAGCCTTCGGGGATCCAACCCTAACCCTAACCCTACCCTAACCCTAACCATAACCCTAACCCTCTAACCCTAACCCTAACCCCCTAACCCTAACCCTAACCCTAACCCTAACCCTTACCCTGACCCTAAACCCTAACCCTAACCCTAACCCTAACCTGGGGTCCAAACTGAACATTAAGCCTAACCCAAAGGCTAATCCTAACCCTAACCCTAACACTCACTCTAACCATAAACTTACAGCTGATCTACACTGGCACATGCACCCTCAATTCAGACCTCCAGGGAGATCACAGGGCTGGGGTCAGTTCTTCACTGGCACTCCCCTGGATGGAACCTTAACTCTAACCAAGGCTCTCTCCCCATGGGAACCCAATTCCTATGTATGAGAAAACCAGAAAACCAGATTGGGCCCTGAAGAGGTACAAGATTAAGAAACATAGAACGTGGAACATCAAAATGACATTAACAAAGTCGGGATGGAGCTGACAAGGGGTGTCCGGAGACACAAGCGTAGCCTGGCCCACAGAGGAGGCTGGCACTTCAACTAAAAAGCTAAGCCGGACTGGCAACTTGCACCATGCCCTCAACTCAGCCCTCTGGGGAGACCGTTGCACTGATGGTGGTCAGTTCCTGGAGTATCCTCAAATCTTACTCTCACCCTAACCCTAACCCTAATCCTAACCCTACCCCTAAGTCCACACTCTAAACGTGACCCTGCACCTGAGCTGCACCCGTGCAGGGGCCCTCATTTCAGACCACAAGGGAGATCACGGGGCTGGTGTCACTTCTGCTCTGGTGACTCGTAGGCAAGGCTCACTCCCCTTTGGAACCCCCTTTCTAGGTCTCAGAAAACCAGAAAATGGGTCCCAGAAACACTGCACAATTACTTGTCATGGAACATGGAACATCACCGTGCCATTTCCAAGCCCGGATGGAGCTGCTTTAGTCATGTCCTCAGGACCAACTCTAACCTAACCTAAAGACAAGGCTGGTCTTGGAACCCAAAGCCTAAGTCAGACTGTCACTGTCCCATGCGCCCTCAACTCAGTCCCTGGTGGAGCAGTGCGCTGCTAGAGATTCAGCGCCTTAAGCCTCTTGGGTTCCAAACCTAACACTAAAACCAAACATAAAACTAACCCTCACCCTAAAAATAACCCTCGCTTAACCATTAGCCTTTAGCTGACCCAGACCTGTGGATGCGACCTCAGGTCTTCAATCCTCCAGTGAGATCACGGGGCTAGTGTCGCTTCTGCCCAGGCAACCCCCCTGGACGGAACCCTAACCCTAGCTAAGGCTCTGTCCCACGGGGGCCCGAGTCCTAGAACTGAGAACACTGCTGACATGGGGCCCAGAGGCGCTGCAGGCTTCATCAGCATGGAACTTGGAACATCACCGTGACATTCCCAACGCCCAGAAACAGCTGCACAGGGGAGTCCTGTGGCCCAACCATGCCTGGGCCCACAGAGGAGGCTAGCCTGGCAAACAAAACACTAAGCCTGGCTGGCACCTTCCCATGCGCCCTCAATTCAGCCCACTGGATGAACCACTGCACTGCTGGGGGATCCGTTCCTGGAGGGTCCTAGGATCTTACTCTAGCCCTAACCCTAACTCTTACCCTAGCCCTACCCTTAATACTCACTGGAATCCTACACCTAAGCAGGCCCCGTTCATTGCCCTCATTTCAGCCATCCAAAGAGATCAAGGGTCTGGTATTGCTCCTGCCCTGGTGACTCCCTTGGACAGAAGCCTAACCCTAGCCAAGACTCGCTTTCCCACGGGGACTCAATTCCTCCGTCTGAGAAAACCGCGCACCTGGGTCCCACAAGTGGTGCAGGATGACTCAGCAGGGCACAAGAAACATACCATGCCATTCCCAAAACATGGATGCAGCTGTATGAGGGATCTCCTGAGGCCCTCCTATAACCTACCCCAAAGAGGACAAAGAGGACACCGGTCTTAGAAGCCAAAGCCGAAGGCTGACCTGCACCCTCCCAAAGGCCCTCAATTCAGCCCTCCAGGAAGACCACTGCACTACTGGGAGTTCAGTGCCTGGAGACACCTGGGATCTAAGCCTAACCCTAACACAACCCTATGCCTAAGACTAACCCTACCCCTACCCTTGGCCCTACCTATAAACGTAAAACTTATATTGAACCCACACCTGCTAATGTGTCCTCAGTTCAGCCCTCAAGAGAGATCATGGAACTGGTGCTACTTCTGCCTTGGTGATTCCGTTAGAAGGAACGCTACCCCTGTCCAAGGTTCTGTGCCCATGGTGACCGGAGTACTTAAGCTGAGAACACTACTGACAAGGGACCAAGATCATTGAAGGCTTCATCAACATGGAACATGGAACGTCATCAAGACATTCTCAAAGCCTGGAAGTCTGCACATGTGCTGTTCTGGGACCCAACCTGGCTGGGCACACAGAGGAAGTGTGCCCTTAAACCCAACACTTAGCCAAGCTGTCAACCTCCCATGAGCCCTCAACTCAGTCCTCCAAGTTGATCACAGCACTGCTGGGATTTCAGCACCTGGAGCCTTCGGGGATCCAACCCTAACCCTAACCCTACCCTAACCCTAACCATAACCCTAACCCTCTAATCCTAACCCTAACCCCCTAACCCTAACCCTAACCCTAACCCTAACCCTTACCCTGACCCTAAACCCTAACCCTAACCCTAACCCTAACCTGGGGTCCAAACTGAACATTAAGCCTAACCCAAAGGCTAATCCTAACCCTAACCCTAACACTCACTCTAACCATAAACTTACAGCTGATCTACACTGGCACATGCACCCTCAATTCAGACCTCCAGGGAGATCACAGGGCTGGGGTCAGTTCTTCACTGGCACTCCCCTGGATGGAACCTTAACTCTAACCAAGGCTCTCTCCCCATGGGAACCCAATTCCTATGTATGAGAAAACCAGAAAACCAGATTGGGCCCTGAAGAGGTACAAGATTAAGAAACATAGAACGTGGAACATCAAAATGACATTAACAAAGTCGGGATGGAGCTGACAAGGGGTGTCCGGAGACACAAGCGTAGCCTGGCCCACAGAGGAGGCTGGCACTTCAACTAAAAAGCTAAGCCGGACTGGCAACTTGCACCATGCCCTCAACTCAGCCCTCTGGGGAGACCGTTGCACTGATGGTGGTCAGTTCCTGGAGTATCCTCAAATCTTACTCTCACCCTAACCCTAACCCTAATCCTAACCCTACCCCTAAGTCCACACTCTAAACGTGACCCTGCACCTGAGCTGCACCCGTGCAGGGGCCCTCATTTCAGACCACAAGGGAGATCACGGGGCTGGTGTCACTTCTGCTCTGGTGACTCGTAGGCAAGGCTCACTCCCCTTTGGAACCCCCTTTCTAGGTCTCAGAAAACCAGAAAATGGGTCCCAGAAACACTGCACAATTACTTGTCATGGAACATGGAACATCACCGTGCCATTTCCAAGCCCGGATGGAGCTGCTTTAGTCATGTCCTCAGGACCAACTCTAACCTAACCTAAAGACAAGGCTGGTCTTGGAACCCAAAGCCTAAGTCAGACTGTCACTGTCCCATGCGCCCTCAACTCAGTCCCCTGGTGGAGCAGTGCGCTGCTAGAGATTCAGCGCCTTAAGCCTCTTGGGTTCCAAACCTAACACTAAAACCAAACATAAAACTAACCCTCACCCTAAAAATAACCCTCGCTTAACCATTAGCCTTTAGCTGACCCAGACCTGTGGATGCGACCTCAGGTCTTCAATCCTCCAGTGAGATCACGGGGCTAGTGTCGCTTCTGCCCAGGCAACCCCCCTGGACGGAACCCTAACCCTAGCTAAGGCTCTGTCCCACGGGGGCCCGAGTCCTAGAACTGAGAACACTGCTGACATGGGGCCCAGAGGCGCTGCAGGCTTCATCAGCATGGAACTTGGAACATCACCGTGACATTCCCAACGCCCAGAAACAGCTGCACAGGGGAGTCCTGTGGCCCAACCATGCCTGGGCCCACAGAGGAGGCTAGCCTGGCAAACAAAACACTAAGCCTGGCTGGCACCTTCCCATGCGCCCTCAATTCAGCCCACTGGATGAACCACTGCACTGCTGGGGGATCCGTTCCTGGAGGGTCCTAGGATCTTACTCTAGCCCTAACCCTAACTCTTACCCTAGCCCTACCCTTAATACTCACTGGAATCCTACACCTAAGCAGGCCCCGTTCATTGCCCTCATTTCAGCCATCCAAAGAGATCAAGGGTCTGGTATTGCTCCTGCCCTGGTGACTCCCTTGGACAGAAGCCTAACCCTAGCCAAGACTCGCTTTCCCACGGGGACTCAATTCCTCCGTCTGAGAAAACCGCGCACCTGGGTCCCAAAAGTGGTGCAGGATGACTCAGCAGGGCACAAGAAACATACCATGCCATTCCCAAAACATGGATGCAGCTGTATGAGGGATCTCCTGAGGCCCTCCTATAACCTACCCCAAAGAGGACAAAGAGGACACCGGTCTTAGAAGCCAAAGCCGAAGGCTGACCTGCACCCTCCCAAAGGCCCTCAATTCAGCCCTCCAGGAAGACCACTGCACTACTGGGAGTTCAGTGCCTGGAGACACCTGGGATCTAAGCCTAACCCTAACACAACCCTATGCCTAAGACTAACCCTACCCCTACCCTTGGCCCTACCTATAAACGTAAAACTTATATTGAACCCACACCTGCTAATGTGTCCTCAGTTCAGCCCTCAAGAGAGATCATGGAACTGGTGCTACTTCTGCCTTGGTGATTCCGTTAGAAGGAACGCTACCCCTGTCCAAGGTTCTGTGCCCATGGTGACCGGAGTACTTAAGCTGAGAACACTACTGACAAGGGACCAAGATCATTGAAGGCTTCATCAACATGGAACATGGAACGTCATCAAGACATTCTCAAAGCCTGGAAGTCTGCACATGTGCTGTTCTGGGACCCAACCTGGCTGGGCACACAGAGGAAGTGTGCCCTTAAACCCAACACTTAGCCAAGCTGTCAACCTCCCATGAGCCCTCAACTCAGTCCTCCAAGTTGATCACAGCACTGCTGGGATTTCAGCACCTGGAGCCTTCGGGGATAACCCTAAACCCTAACCCTAACCCCCTAACCCTAACCCTAACCCTAACCCTAACCCTAACCCTACCCTAAACCCTAACCCTAACCCTAACCCTAACCTGGGGTCCAAACTGAACATTAAGCCTAACCCAAAGGCTAATCCTAACCCTAACCCTAACACTCACTCTAACCATAAACTTACAGCTGATCTACACTGGCACATGCACCCTCAATTCAGACCTCCAGGGAGATCACAGGGCTGGGGTCAGTTCTTCACTGGCACTCCCCTGGATGGAACCTTAACTCTAACCAAGGCTCTCTCCCCATGGGAACCCAATTCCTATGTATGAGAAAACCAGAAAACCAGATTGGGCCCTGAAGAGGTACAAGATTAAGAAACATAGAACGTGGAACATCAAAATGACATTAACAAAGTCGGGATGGAGCTGACAAGGGGTGTCCGGAGACACAAGCGTAGCCTGGCCCACAGAGGAGGCTGGCACTTCAACTAAAAAGCTAAGCCGGACTGGCAACTTGCACCATGCCCTCAACTCAGCCCTCTGGGGAGACCGTTGCACTGATGGTGGTCAGTTCCTGGAGTATCCTCAAATCTTACTCTCACCCTAACCCTAACCCTAATCCTAACCCTACCCCTAAGTCCACACTCTAAACGTGACCCTGCACCTGAGCTGCACCCGTGCAGGGGCCCTCATTTCAGACCACAAGGGAGATCACGGGGCTGGTGTCACTTCTGCTCTGGTGACTCGTAGGCAAGGCTCACTCCCCTTTGGAACCCCCTTTCTAGGTCTCAGAAAACCAGAAAATGGGTCCCAGAAACACTGCACAATTACTTGTCATGGAACATGGAACATCACCGTGCCATTTCCAAGCCCGGATGGAGCTGCTTTAGTCATGTCCTCAGGACCAACTCTAACCTAACCTAAAGACAAGGCTGGTCTTGGAACCCAAAGCCTAAGTCAGACTGTCACTGTCCCATGCGCCCTCAACTCAGTCCCCTGGTGGAGCAGTGCGCTGCTAGAGATTCAGCGCCTTAAGCCTCTTGGGTTCCAAACCTAACACTAAAACCAAACATAAAACTAACCCTCACCCTAAAAATAACCCTCGCTTAACCATTAGCCTTTAGCTGACCC
The DNA here is from genome assembly GCA_017311185.1 of Proteles cristata cristata. Taxonomy (NCBI): domain Eukaryota; kingdom Metazoa; phylum Chordata; class Mammalia; order Carnivora; family Hyaenidae; genus Proteles; species Proteles cristata. The sequence goes on from JAESUZ010004523.1 coordinate 6,699, forward strand.
AGACCTGTGGATGCGACCTCAGGTCTTCAATCCTCCAGTGAGATCACGGGGCTAGTGTCGCTTCTGCCCAGGCAACCCCCCTGGACGGAACCCTAACCCTAGCTAAGGCTCTGTCCCACGGGGGCCCGAGTCCTAGAACTGAGAACACTGCTGACATGGGGCCCAGAGGCGCTGCAGGCTTCATCAGCATGGAACTTGGAACATCACCGTGACATTCCCAACGCCCAGAAACAGCTGCACAGGGGAGTCCTGTGGCCCAACCATGCCTGGGCCCACAGAGGAGGCTAGCCTGGCAAACAAAACACTAAGCCTGGCTGGCACCTTCCCATGCGCCCTCAATTCAGCCCACTGGATGAACCACTGCACTGCTGGGGGATCCGTTCCTGGAGGGTCCTAGGATCTTACTCTAGCCCTAACCCTAACTCTTACCCTAGCCCTACCCTTAATACTCACTGGAATCCTACACCTAAGCAGGCCCCGTTCATTGCCCTCATTTCAGCCATCCAAAGAGATCAAGGGTCTGGTATTGCTCCTGCCCTGGTGACTCCCTTGGACAGAAGCCTAACCCTAGCCAAGACTCGCTTTCCCACGGGGACTCAATTCCTCCGTCTGAGAAAACCGCGCACCTGGGTCCCAAAAGTGGTGCAGGATGACTCAGCAGGGCACAAGAAACATACCATGCCATTCCCAAAACATGGATGCAGCTGTATGAGGGATCTCCTGAGGCCCTCCTATAACCTACCCCAAAGAGGACAAAGAGGACACCGGTCTTAGAAGCCAAAGCCGAAGGCTGACCTGCACCCTCCCAAAGGCCCTCAATTCAGCCCTCCAGGAAGACCACTGCACTACTGGGAGTTCAGTGCCTGGAGACACCTGGGATCTAAGCCTAACCCTAACACAACCCTATGCCTAAGACTAACCCTACCCCTACCCTTGGCCCTACCTATAAACGTAAAACTTATATTGAACCCACACCTGCTAATGTGTCCTCAGTTCAGCCCTCAAGAGAGATCATGGAACTGGTGCTACTTCTGCCTTGGTGATTCCGTTAGAAGGAACGCTACCCCTGTCCAAGGTTCTGTGCCCATGGTGACCGGAGTACTTAAGCTGAGAACACTACTGACAAGGGACCAAGATCATTGAAGGCTTCATCAACATGGAACATGGAACGTCATCAAGACATTCTCAAAGCCTGGAAGTCTGCACATGTGCTGTTCTGGGACCCAACCTGGCTGGGCACACAGAGGAAGTGTGCCCTTAAACCCAACACTTAGCCAAGCTGTCAACCTCCCATGAGCCCTCAACTCAGTCCTCCAAGTTGATCACAGCACTGCTGGGATTTCAGCACCTGGAGCCTTCGGGGATCCAACCCTAACCCTAACCCTACCCTAACCCTAACCATAACCCTAACCCTCTAACCCTAACCCTAACCCCCTAACCCTAACCCTAACCCTAACCCTAACCCTTACCCTGACCCTAAACCCTAACCCTAACCCTAACCCTAACCTGGGGTCCAAACTGAACATTAAGCCTAACCCAAAGGCTAATCCTAACCCTAACCCTAACACTCACTCTAACCATAAACTTACAGCTGATCTACACTGGCACATGCACCCTCAATTCAGACCTCCAGGGAGATCACAGGGCTGGGGTCAGTTCTTCACTGGCACTCCCCTGGATGGAACCTTAACTCTAACCAAGGCTCTCTCCCCATGGGAACCCAATTCCTATGTATGAGAAAACCAGAAAACCAGATTGGGCCCTGAAGAGGTACAAGATTAAGAAACATAGAACGTGGAACATCAAAATGACATTAACAAAGTCGGGATGGAGCTGACAAGGGGTGTCCGGAGACACAAGCGTAGCCTGGCCCACAGAGGAGGCTGGCACTTCAACTAAAAAGCTAAGCCGGACTGGCAACTTGCACCATGCCCTCAACTCAGCCCTCTGGGGAGACCGTTGCACTGATGGTGGTCAGTTCCTGGAGTATCCTCAAATCTTACTCTCACCCTAAACCCTAACCCTAATCCTAACCCTACCCCTAAGTCCACACTCTAAACGTGACCCTGCACCTGAGCTGCACCCGTGCAGGGGCCCTCATTTCAGACCACAAGGGAGATCACGGGGCTGGTGTCACTTCTGCTCTGGTGACTCGTAGGCAAGGCTCACTCCCCTTTGGAACCCCCTTTCTAGGTCTCAGAAAACCAGAAAATGGGTCCCAGAAACACTGCACAATTACTTGTCATGGAACATGGAACATCACCGTGCCATTTCCAAGCCCGGATGGAGCTGCTTTAGTCATGTCCTCAGGACCAACTCTAACCTAACCTAAAGACAAGGCTGGTCTTGGAACCCAAAGCCTAAGTCAGACTGTCACTGTCCCATGCGCCCTCAACTCAGTCCCCTGGTGGAGCAGTGCGCTGCTAGAGATTCAGCGCCTTAAGCCTCTTGGGTTCCAAACCTAACACTAAAACCAAACATAAAACTAACCCTCACCCTAAAAATAACCCTCGCTTAACCATTAGCCTTTAGCTGACCCAGACCTGTGGATGCGACCTCAGGTCTTCAATCCTCCAGTGAGATCACGGGGCTAGTGTCGCTTCTGCCCAGGCAACCCCCCTGGACGGAACCCTAACCCTAGCTAAGGCTCTGTCCCACGGGGGCCCGAGTGCTAGAACTGAGAACACTGCTGACATGGGGCCCAGAGGCGCTGCAGGCTTCATCAGCATGGAACTTGGAACATCACCGTGACATTCCCAACGCCCAGAAACAGCTGCACAGGGGAGTCCTGTGGCCCAACCATGCCTGGGCCCACAGAGGAGGCTAGCCTGGCAAACAAAACACTAAGCCTGGCTGGCACCTTCCCATGCGCCCTCAATTCAGCCCACTGGATGAACCACTGCACTGCTGGGGGATCCGTTCCTGGAGGGTCCTAGGATCTTACTCTAGCCCTAACCCTAACTCTTACCCTAGCCCTACCCTTAATACTCACTGGAATCCTACACCTAAGCAGGCCCCGTTCATTGCCCTCATTTCAGCCATCCAAAGAGATCAAGGGTCTGGTATTGCTCCTGCCCTGGTGACTCCCTTGGACAGAAGCCTAACCCTAGCCAAGACTCGCTTTCCCACGGGGACTCAATTCCTCCGTCTGAGAAAACCGCGCACCTGGGTCCCAAAAGTGGTGCAGGATGACTCAGCAGGGCACAAGAAACATACCATGCCATTCCCAAAACATGGATGCAGCTGTATGAGGGATCTCCTGAGGCCCTCCTATAACCTACCCCAAAGAGGACAAAGAGGACACCGGTCTTAGAAGCCAAAGCCGAAGGCTGACCTGCACCCTCCCAAAGGCCCTCAATTCAGCCCTCCAGGAAGACCACTGCACTACTGGGAGTTCAGTGCCTGGAGACACCTGGGATCTAAGCCTAACCCTAACACAACCCTATGCCTAAGACTAACCCTACCCCTACCCTTGGCCCTACCTATAAACGTAAAACTTATATTGAACCCACACCTGCTAATGTGTCCTCAGTTCAGCCCTCAAGAGAGATCATGGAACTGGTGCTACTTCTGCCTTGGTGATTCCGTTAGAAGGAACGCTACCCCTGTCCAAGGCTCTGTGCCCATGGTGACCGGAGTACTTAAGCTGAGAACACTACTGACAAGGGACCAAGATCATTGAAGGCTTCATCAACATGGAACATGGAACGTCATCAAGACATTCTCAAAGCCTGGAAGTCTGCACATGTGCTGTTCTGGGACCCAACCTGGCTGGGCACACAGAGGAAGTGTGCCCTTAAACCCAACACTTAGCCAAGCTGTCAACCTCCCATGAGCCCTCAACTCAGTCCTCCAAGTTGATCACAGCACTGCTGGGATTTCAGCACCTGGAGCCTTCGGGGATCCAACCCTAACCCTAACCCTACCCTAACCCTAACCATAACCCTAACCCTCTAACCCTAACCCTAACCCCCTAACCCTAACCCTAACCCTAACCCTAACCCTTACCCTGACCCTAAACCCTAACCCTAACCCTAACCCTAACCTGGGGTCCAAACTGAACATTAAGCCTAACCCAAAGGCTAATCCTAACCCTAACCCTAACACTCACTCTAACCATAAACTTACAGCTGATCTACACTGGCACATGCACCCTCAATTCAGACCTCCAGGGAGATCACAGGGCTGGGGTCAGTTCTTCACTGGCACTCCCCTGGATGGAACCTTAACTCTAACCAAGGCTCTCTCCCCATGGGAACCCAATTCCTATGTATGAGAAAACCAGAAAACCAGATTGGGCCCTGAAGAGGTACAAGATTAAGAAACATAGAACGTGGAACATCAAAATGACATTAACAAAGTCGGGATGGAGCTGACAAGGGGTGTCCGGAGACACAAGCGTAGCCTGGCCCACAGAGGAGGCTGGCACTTCAACTAAAAAGCTAAGCCGGACTGGCAACTTGCACCATGCCCTCAACTCAGCCCTCTGGGGAGACCGTTGCACTGATGGTGGTCAGTTCCTGGAGTATCCTCAAATCTTACTCTCACCCTAACCCTAACCCTAATCCTAACCCTACCCCTAAGTCCACACTCTAAACGTGACCCTGCACCTGAGCTGCACCCGTGCAGGGGCCCTCATTTCAGACCACAAGGGAGATCACGGGGCTGGTGTCACTTCTGCTCTGGTGACTCGTAGGCAAGGCTCACTCCCCTTTGGAACCCCCTTTCTAGGTCTCAGAAAACCAGAAAATGGGTCCCAGAAACACTGCACAATTACTTGTCATGGAACATGGAACATCACCGTGCCATTTCCAAGCCCGGATGGAGCTGCTTTAGTCATGTCCTCAGGACCAACTCTAACCTAACCTAAAGACAAGGCTGGTCTTGGAACCCAAAGCCTAAGTCAGACTGTCACTGTCCCATGCGCCCTCAACTCAGTCCCTGGTGGAGCAGTGCGCTGCTAGAGATTCAGCGCCTTAAGCCTCTTGGGTTCCAAACCTAACACTAAAACCAAACATAAAACTAACCCTCACCCTAAAAATAACCCTCGCTTCACCATTAACCTTTAGCTGACCCAGACCTGTGGATGCGACCTCAGGTCTTCAATCCTCCAGAGAGATCACGGGGCTAGTGTCGCTTCTGCCCAGGCAACCCCCCTGGACGGAACCCTAACCCTAGCTAAGGCTCTGTCCCACGGGGGCCCGAGTGCTAGAACTGAGAACACTGCTGACATGGGGCCCAGAGGCGCTGCAGGCTTCATCAGCATGGAACTTGGAACATCACCGTGACATTCCCAACGCCCAGAAACAGCTGCACAGGGGAGTCCTGTGGCTCCACCATGCCTGGGCCCACAGAGAGGCTAGCCTGGCAAACAAAACACTAAGCCTGGCTGGCACCTTCCCCATGCGCCTCAATTCAGCCCACTGGATGAACCACTGCACTGCTGGGGATCCGTTCCTGGAGGGTCCTAGGGTCTACTCAGCCCTAACCCTAACTCTTACCCTAGCCCTACCCTTAATACTCACTGAATCCTACACCTAAGCAGGTGGCCCCGTTCATTGCCCTCATTTCAGCCATCCAAAGAGATCAAGGGTCTGGTATTGCTCCTGCCTGGTGACTCCCTTGGACAGAAGCTTCAACTCCTAGCCAAGACTCGCTTCCCACGGACCCAATTCCTCCGTCTGAGAAAAACCGCGCACCTGGGTCCTGTGCAGGATGACTCAGCAGGGCACAAGAAACATACCATGCCATTCCCAAAACATGGATGCAGCTGTATGAGGGATCTCCTGAGGCCCTCCTATAACCTACCCCCAAGAGGACAAAGAGGACACCGGTCTTAGAAGCCAAAGCCGAAGGCTGACCTGCACCCTCCCAAAGGCCCTCAATTCAGCCCTCCAGGAAGACCACTGCACTACTGGGAGTTCAGTGCCTGGAGACACCTGGGATCTAAGCCTAACCCTAACACAACCCTATGCCTAAGACTAACCCTACCCCTACCCTTGGCCCTACCTATAAACGTAAAACTTATATTGAACCCACACCTGCTAATGTGTCCTCAGTTCAGCCCTCAAGAGAGATCATGGAACTGGTGCTACTTCTGCCTTGGTGATTCCGTTAGAAGGAACGCTACCCCTGTCCAAGGCTCTGTGCCCATGGTGACCGGAGTACTTAAGCTGAGAACACTACTGACAAGGGACCAAGATCATTGAAGGCTTCATCAACATGGAACATGGAACGTCATCAAGACATTCTCAAAGCCTGGAAGTCTGCACATGTGCTGTTCTGGGACCCAACCTGGCTGGGCACACAGAGGAAGTGTGCCCTTAAACCCAACACTTAGCCAAGCTGTCAACCTCCCCTGAGCCCTCAACTCAGTCCTCCAAGTTGATCACAGCACTGCTGGGATTTCAGCACCTGGAGCCTTCGGGGATCCAACCCTAACCCTAACCCTACCCTAACCCTAACCATAACCCTAACCCTCTAACCCTAACCCTAACCCCCTAACCCTAACCCTAACCCTAACCCTAACCCTTACCCTGACCCTAAACCCTAACCCTAACCCTAACCCTAACCTGGGGTCCAAACTGAACATTAAGCCTAACCCAAAGGCTAATCCTAACCCTAACCCTAACACTCACTCTAACCATAAACTTACAGCTGATCTACACTGGCACATGCACCCTCAATTCAGACCTCCAGGGAGATCACAGGGCTGGGGTCAGTTCTTCACTGGCACTCCCCTGGATGGAACCTTAACTCTAACCAAGGCTCTCTCCCCATGGGAACCCAATTCCTATGTATGAGAAAACCAGAAAACCAGATTGGGCCCTGAAGAGGTACAAGATTAAGAAACATAGAACGTGGAACATCAAAATGACATTAACAAAGTCGGGATGGAGCTGACAAGGGGTGTCCGGAGACACAAGCGTAGCCTGGCCCACAGAGGAGGCTGGCACTTCAACTAAAAAGCTAAGCCGGACTGGCAACTTGCACCATGCCCTCAACTCAGCCCTCTGGGGAGACCGTTGCACTGATGGTGGTCAGTTCCTGGAGTATCCTCAAATCTTACTCTCACCCTAACCCTAACCCTAATCCTAACCCTACCCCTAAGTCCACACTCTAAACGTGACCCTGCACCTGAGCTGCACCCGTGCAGGGGCCCTCATTTCAGACCACAAGGGAGATCACGGGGCTGGTGTCACTTCTGCTCTGGTGACTCGTAGGCAAGGCTCACTCCCCTTTGGAACCCCCTTTCTAGGTCTCAGAAAACCAGAAAATGGGTCCCAGAAACACTGCACAATTACTTGTTCCATGGAACATGGAACATCACCGTGCCATTTCCAAGCCCGGATGGAGCTGCTTTAGTCATGTCCTCAGGACCAACTCTAACCTAACCTAAAGACAAGGCTGGTCTTGGAACCCAAAGCCTAAGTCAGACTGTCACTGTCCCATGCGCCCTCAACTCAGTCCCTGGTGGAGCAGTGCGCTGCTAGAGATTCAGCGCCTTAAGCCTCTTGGGTTCCAAACCTAACACTAAAACCAAACATAAAACTAACCCTCACCCTAAAAATAACCCTCGCTTAACCATTAGCCTTTAGCTGACCCAGACCTGTGGATGCGACCTCAGGTCTTCAATCCTCCAGTGAGATCACGGGGCTAGTGTCGCTTCTGCCCAGGCAACCCCCCTGGACGGAACCCTAACCCTAGCTAAGGCTCTGTCCCACGGGGGCCCGAGTCCAAGAACTGAGAACACTGCTGACATGGGGCCCAGAGGCGCTGCAGGCTTCATCAGCATGGAACTTGGAACATCACCGTGACATTCCCAACGCCCAGAAACAGCTGCACAGGGGAGTCCTGTGGCCCAGCCATGCCTGGGCCCACAGAGGAGGCTGGCCTGGCAAACAAAACACTAAGCCTGGCTGGCACCTTCCCATGCGCCCTCAATTCAGCCCACTGGATGAACCACTGCACTGCTGGGGGATCCGTTCCTGGAGGGTCCTAGGATCTTACTCTAGCCCTAACCCTAACTCTTACCCTAGCCCTACCCTTAATACTCACTGGAATCCTACACCTAAGCAGGCCCCGTTCATTGCCCTCATTTCAGCCATCCAAAGAGATCAAGGGTCTGGTATTGCTCCTGCCCTGGTGACTCCCTTGGACAGAAGCCTAACCCTAGCCAAGACTCGCTTTCCCACGGGGACTCAATTCCTCCGTCTGAGAAAACCGCGCACCTGGGTCCCAAAAGTGGTGCAGGATGACTCAGCAGGGCACAAGAAACATACCATGCCATTCCCAAAACATGGATGCAGCTGTATGAGGGATCTCCTGAGGCCCTCCTATAACCTACCCCAAAGAGGACAAAGAGGACACCGGTCTTAGAAGCCAAAGCCGAAGGCTGACCTGCACCCTCCCAAAGGCCCTCAATTCAGCCCTCCAGGAAGACCACTGCACTACTGGGAGTTCAGTGCCTGGAGACACCTGGGATCTAAGCCTAACCCTAACACAACCCTATGCCTAAGACTAACCCTACCCCTACCCTTGGCCCTACCTATAAACGTAAAACTTATATTGAACCCACACCTGCTAATGTGTCCTCAGTTCAGCCCTCAAGAGAGATCATGGAACTGGTGCTACTTCTGCCTTGGTGATTCCGTTAGAAGGAACGCTACCCCTGTCCAAGGCTCTGTGCCCATGGTGACCGGAGTACTTAAGCTGAGAACACTACTGACAAGGGACCAAGATCATTGAAGGCTTCATCAACATGGAACATGGAACGTCATCAAGACATTCTCAAAGCCTGGAAGTCTGCACATGTGCTGTTCTGGGACCCAACCTGGCTGGGCACACAGAGGAAGTGTGCCCTTAAACCCAACACTTAGCCAAGCTGTCAACCTCCCATGAGCCCTCAACTCAGTCCTCCAAGTTGATCACAGCACTGCTGGGATTTCAGCACCTGGAGCCTTCGGGGATCCAACCCTAACCCTAACCCTACCCTAACCCTAACCATAACCCTAACCCTCTAACCCTAACCCTAACCCCCTAACCCTAACCCTAACCCTAACCCTAACCCTTACCCTGACCCTAAACCCTAACCCTAACCCTAACCCTAACCTGGGGTCCAAACTGAACATTAAGCCTAACCCAAAGGCTAATCCTAACCCTAACCCTAACACTCACTCTAACCATAAACTTACAGCTGATCTACACTGGCACATGCACCCTCAATTCAGACCTCCAGGGAGATCACAGGGCTGGGGTCAGTTCTTCACTGGCACTCCCCTGGATGGAACCTTAACTCTAACCAAGGCTCTCTCCCCATGGGAACCCAATTCCTATGTATGAGAAAACCAGAAAACCAGATTGGGCCCTGAAGAGGTACAAGATTAAGAAACATAGAACGTGGAACATCAAAATGACATTAACAAAGTCGGGATGGAGCTGACAAGGGGTGTCCGGAGACACAAGCGTAGCCTGGCCCACAGAGGAGGCTGGCACTTCAACTAAAAAGCTAAGCCGGACTGGCAACTTGCACCATGCCCTCAACTCAGCCCTCTGGGGAGACCGTTGCACTGATGGTGGTCAGTTCCTGGAGTATCCTCAAATCTTACTCTCACCCTAACCCTAACCCTAATCCTAACCCTACCCCTAAGTCCACACTCTAAACGTGACCCTGCACCTGAGCTGCACCCGTGCAGGGGCCCTCATTTCAGACCACAAGGGAGATCACGGGGCTGGTGTCACTTCTGCTCTGGTGACTCGTAGGCAAGGCTCACTCCCCTTTGGAACCCCCTTTCTAGGTCTCAGAAAACCAGAAAATGGGTCCCAGAAACACTGCACAATTACTTGTCATGGAACATGGAACATCACCGTGCCATTTCCAAGCCCGGATGGAGCTGCTTTAGTCATGTCCTCAGGACCAACTCTAACCTAACCTAAAGACAAGGCTGGTCTTGGAACCCAAAGCCTAAGTCAGACTGTCACTGTCCCATGCGCCCTCAACTCAGTCCCCTGGTGGAGCAGTGCGCTGCTAGAGATTCAGCGCCTTAAGCCTCTTGGGTTCCAAACCTAACACTAAAACCAAACATAAAACTAACCCTCACCCTAAAAATAACCCTCGCTTAACCATTAGCCTTTAGCTGACCCAGACCTGTGGATGCGACCTCAGGTCTTCAATCCTCCAGTGAGATCACGGGGCTAGTGTCGCTTCTGCCCAGGCAACCCCCCTGGACGGAACCCTAACCCTAGCTAAGGCTCTGTCCCACGGGGGCCCGAGTGCTAGAACTGAGAACACTGCTGACATGGGGCCCAGAGGCGCTGCAGGCTTCATCAGCATGGAACTTGGAACATCACCGTGACATTCCCAACGCCCAGAAACAGCTGCACAGGGGAGTCCTGTGGCCCAACCATGCCTGTGCCCACAGAGGAGGCTAGCCTGGCAAACAAAACACTAAGCCTGGCTGGCACCTTCCCATGCGCCCTCAATTCAGCCCACTGGATGAACCACTGCACTGCTGGGGGATCCGTTCCTGGAGGGTCCTAGGATCTTACTCTAGCCCTAACCCTAACTCTTACCCTAGCCCTACCCTTAATACTCACTGGAATCCTACACCTAAGCAGGCCCCGTTCATTGCCCTCATTTCAGCCATCCAAAGAGATCAAGGGTCTGGTATTGCTCCTGCCCTGGTGACTCCCTTGGACAGAAGCCTAACCCTAGCCAAGACTCGCTTTCCCACGGGGACTCAATTCCTCCGTCTGAGAAAACCGCGCACCTGGGTCCCAAAAGTGGTGCAGGATGACTCAGCAGGGCACAAGAAACATACCATGCCATTCCCAAAACATGGATGCAGCTGTATGAGGGATCTCCTGAGGCCCTCCTATAACCTACCCCAAAGAGGACAAAGAGGACACCGGTCTTAGAAGCCAAAGCCGAAGGCTGACCTGCACCCTCCCAAAGGCCCTCAATTCAGCCCTCCAGGAAGACCACTGCACTACTGGGAGTTCAGTGCCTGGAGACACCTGGGATCTAAGCCTAACCCTAACACAACCCTATGCCTAAGACTAACCCTACCCCTACCCTTGGCCCTACCTATAAACGTAAAACTTATATTGAACCCACACCTGCTAATGTGTCCTCAGTTCAGCCCTCAAGAGAGATCATGGAACTGGTGCTACTTCTGCCTTGGTGATTCCGTTAGAAGGAACGCTACCCCTGTCCAAGGCTCTGTGCCCATGGTGACCGGAGTACTTAAGCTGAGAACACTACTGACAAGGGACCAAGATCATTGAAGGCTTCATCAACATGGAACATGGAACGTCATCAAGACATTCTCAAAGCCTGGAAGTCTGCACATGTGCTGTTCTGGGACCCAACCTGGCTGGGCACACAGAGGAAGTGTGCCCTTAAACCCAACACTTAGCCAAGCTGTCAACCTCCCATGAGCCCTCAACTCAGTCCTCCAAGTTGATCACAGCACTGCTGGGATTTCAGCACCTGGAGCCTTCGGGGATCCAACCCTAACCCTAACCCTACCCTAACCCTAACCATAACCCTAACCCTCTAACCCTAACCCTAACCCCCTAACCCTAACCCTAACCCTAACCCTAACCCTTACCCTGACCCTAAACCCTAACCCTAACCCTAACCCTAACCTGGGGTCCAAACTGAACATTAAGCCTAACCCAAAGGCTAATCCTAACCCTAACCCTAACACTCACTCTAACCATAAACTTACAGCTGATCTACACTGGCACATGCACCCTCAATTCAGACCTCCAGGGAGATCACAGGGCTGGGGTCAGTTCTTCACTGGCACTCCCCTGGATGGAACCTTAACTCTAACCAAGGCTCTCTCCCCATGGGAACCCAATTCCTATGTATGAGAAAACCAGAAAACCAGATTGGGCCCTGAAGAGGTACAAGATTAAGAAACATAGAACGTGGAACATCAAAATGACATTAACAAAGTCGGGATGGAGCTGACAAGGGGTGTCCGGAGACACAAGCGTAGCCTGGCCCACAGAGGAGGCTGGCACTTCAACTAAAAAGCTAAGCCGGACTGGCAACTTGCACCATGCCCTCAACTCAGCCCTCTGGGGAGACCGTTGCACTGATGGTGGTCAGTTCCTGGAGTATCCTCAAATCTTACTCTCACCCTAACCCTAACCCTAATCCTAACCCTACCCCTAAGTCCACACTCTAAACGTGACCCTGCACCTGAGCTGCACCCGTGCAGGGGCCCTCATTTCAGACCACAAGGGAGATCACGGGGCTGGTGTCACTTCTGCTCTGGTGACTCGTAGGCAAGGCTCACTCCCCTTTGGAACCCCCTTTCTAGGTCTCAGAAAACCAGAAAATGGGTCCCAGAAACACTGCACAATTACTTGTCATGGAACATGGAACATCACCGTGCCATTTCCAAGCCCGGATGGAGCTGCTTTAGTCATGTCCTCAGGACCAACTCTAACCTAACCTAAAGACAAGGCTGGTCTTGGAACCCAAAGCCTAAGTCAGACTGTCACTGTCCCATGCGCCCTCAACTCAGTCCCCTGGTGGAGCAGTGCGCTGCTAGAGATTCAGCGCCTTAAGCCTCTTGGGTTCCAAACCTAACACTAAAACCAAACATAAAACTAACCCTCACCCTAAAAATAACCCTCGCTTAACCATTAGCCTTTAGCTGACCCAGACCTGTGGATGCGACCTCAGGTCTTCAATCCTCCAGTGAGATCACGGGGCTAGTGTCGCTTCTGCCCAGGCAACCCCCCTGGACGGAACCCTAACCCTAGCTAAGGCTCTGTCCCACGGGGGCCCGAGTCCTAGAACTGAGAACACTGCTGACATGGGGCCCAGAGGCGCTGCAGGCTTCATCAGCATGGAACTTGGAACATCACCGTGACATTCCCAACGCCCAGAAACAGCTGCACAGGGGAGTCCTGTGGCCCAACCATGCCTGGGCCCACAGAGGAGGCTAGCCTGGCAAACAAAACACTAAGCCTGGCTGGCACCTTCCCATGCGCCCTCAATTCAGCCCACTGGATGAACCACTGCACTGCTGGGGGATCCGTTCCTGGAGGGTCCTAGGATCTTACTCTAGCCCTAACCCTAACTCTTACCCTAGCCCTACCCTTAATACTCACTGGAATCCTACACCTAAGCAGGCCCCGTTCATTGCCCTCATTTCAGCCATCCAAAGAGATCAAGGGTCTGGTATTGCTCCTGCCCTGGTGACTCCCTTGGACAGAAGCCTAACCCTAGCCAAGACTCGCTTTCCCACGGGGACTCAATTCCTCCGTCTGAGAAAACCGCGCACCTGGGTCCCAAAAGTGGTGCAGGATGACTCAGCAGGGCACAAGAAACATACCATGCCATTCCCAAAACATGGATGCAGCTGTATGAGGGATCTCCTGAGGCCCTCCTATAACCTACCCCAAAGGAGGGACACCGGTCTTAGAAGCCAAAGCCGAAGGCTGACCTGCACCCTCCCAAAGGCCCTCAATTCAGCCCTCAGGAAGACCACTGCACTACTGGGGGTTCAGTGCCTGGAGACACCTGGGATCTAAGCCTAACCCTAACACAACCCTATGCCTAAGACTAACCCTACCCCTACCCTTGGCCCTACCTATAAACGTAAAACTTATATTGAACCCACACCTGCTAATGTGTCCTCAGTTCAGCCCTCAAGAGAGATCATGGAACTGGTGCTACTTCTGCCTTGGTGATTCCGTTAGAAGGAACGCTACCCCTGTCCAAGGTTCTGTGCCCATGGTGACCCGAGTACTTAAGCTGAGAACACTACTGACAAGGGACCAAGATCATTGAAGGCTTCATCAACATGGAACATGGAACGTCATCAAGACATTCTCAAAGCCTGGAAGTCTGCACATGTGCTGTTCTGGGACCCAACCTGGCTGGGCACACAGAGGAAGTGTGCCCTTAAACCCAACACTTAGCCAAGCTGTCAACCTCCCATGAGCCCTCAACTCAGTCCTCCAAGTTGATCACAGCACTGCTGGGATTTCAGCACCTGGAGCCTTCGGGGATCCAACCCTAACCCTAACCCTACCCTAACCCTAACCATAACCCTAACCCTCTAACCCTAACCCTAACCCCCTAACCCTAACCCTAACCCTAACCCTAACCCTTACCCTAACCCTAACCCTAACCCTAACCCTAACCTGGGGTCCAAACTGAACATTAAGCCTAACCCAAAGGCTAATCCTAACCCTAACCCTAACACTCACTCTAACCATAAACTTACAGCTGATCTACACTGGCACATGCACCCTCAATTCAGACCTCCAGGGAGATCACAGGGCTGGTGTCAGTTCTTCACTGGCACTCCCCTGGATGGAACCTTAACTCTAACCAAGGCTCTCTCCCCATGGGAACCCAATTCCTATGTATGAGAAAACCAGAAAACCAGATTGGGCCCTGAAGAGGTACAAGATTAATAAACATAGAACGTGGAACATCAAAATGACATTAACAAAGTCGGGATGGAGCTGACAAGGGGTGTCCGGAGACACAAGCGTAGCCTGGCCCACAGAGGAGGCTGGCACTTCAACTAAAAAGCTAAGCCGGACTGGCAACTTGCACCATGCCCTCAACTCAGCCCTCTGGGGAGACCGTTTGCACTGATGGTGGTCAGTTCCTGGAGTATCCTCAAATCTTACTCTCACCCTAACCCTAACCCTAATCCTAACCCTACCCCTAAGTCCACACTCTAAACGTGACCCTGCACCTGAGCTGCACCCGTGCAGGGGCCCTCATTTCAGACCACAAGGGAGATCACGGGGCTGGTGTCACTTCTGCTCTGGTGACTCGTAGGCAAGGCTCACTCCCCTTTGGAACCCCCTTTCTAGGTCTCAGAAAACCAGAAAATGGGTCCCAGAAACACTGCACAATTACTTGTCATGGAACATGGAACATCACCGTGCCATTTCCAAGCCCGGATGGAGCTGCTTTAGTCATGTCCTCAGGACCAACTCTAACCTAACCTAAAGACAAGGCTGGTCTTGGAACCCAAAGCCTAAGTCAGACTGTCACTGTCCCATGCGCCCTCAACTCAGTCCCCTGGTGGAGCAGTGCGCTGCTAGAGATTCAGCGCCTTAAGCCTCTTGGGTTCCAAACCTAACACTAAAACCAAACATAAAACTAACCCTCACCCTAAAAATAACCCTCGCTTAACCATTAGCCTTTAGCTGACCCAGACCTGTGGATGCGACCTCAGGTCTTCAATCCTCCAGTGAGATCACGGGGCTAGTGTCGCTTCTGCCCAGGCAACCCCCCTGGACGGAACCCTAACCCTAGCTAAGGCTCTGTCCCACGGGGGCCCGAGTGCTAGAACTGAGAACACTGCTGACATGGGGCCCAGAGGCGCTGCAGGCTTCATCAGCATGGAACTTGGAACATCACCGTGACATTCCCAACGCCCAGAAACAGCTGCACAGGGGAGTCCTGTGGCCCAACCATGCCTGGGCCCACAGAGGAGGCTAGCCTGGCAAACAAAACACTAAGCCTGGCTGGCACCTTCCCATGCGCCCTCAATTCAGCCCACTGGATGAACCACTGCACTGCTGGGGGATCCGTTCCTGGAGGGTCCTAGGATCTTACTCTAGCCCTAACCCTAACTCTTACCCTAGCCCTACCCTTAATACTCACTGGAATCCTACACCTAAGCAGGCCCCGTTCATTGCCCTCATTTCAGCCATCCAAAGAGATCAAGGGTCTGGTATTGCTCCTGCCCTGGTGACTCCCTTGGACAGAAGCCTAACCCTAGCCAAGACTCGCTTTCCCACGGGGACTCAATTCCTCCGTCTGAGAAAACCGCGCACCTGGGTCCCAAAAGTGGTGCAGGATGACTCAGCAGGGCACAAGAAACATACCATGCCATTCCCAAAACATGGATGCAGCTGTATGAGGGAATCTCCTGAGGCCCTCCTATAACCTACCCCAAAGAGGACAAAGAGGACACCGGTCTTAGAAGCCAAAGCCGAAGGCTGACCTGCACCCTCCCAAAGGCCCTCAATTCAGCCCTCCAGGAAGACCACTGCACTACTGGGGGTTCAGTGCCTGGAGACACCTGGGATCTAAGCCTAACCCTAACACAACCCTATGCCTAAGACTAACCCTACCCCTACCCTTGGCCCTACCTATAAACGTAAAACTTATATTGAACCCACACCTGCTAATGTGTCCTCAGTTCAGCCCTCAAGAGAGATCATGGAACTGGTGCTACTTCTGCCTTGGTGATTCCGTTAGAAGGAACGCTACCCCTGTCCAAGGTTCTGTGCCCATGGTGACCGGAGTACTTAAGCTGAGAACACTACTGACAAGGGACCAAGATCATTGAAGGCTTCATCAACATGGAACATGGAACGTCATCAAGACATTCTCAAAGCCTTGAAGTCTGCACATGTGCTGTTCTGGGACCCAACCTGGCTGGGCACACAGAGGAAGTGTGCCCTTAAACCCAACACTTAGCCAAGCTGTCAACCTCCCATGAGCCCTCAACTCAGTCCTCCAAGTTGATCACAGCACTGCTGGGATTTCAGCACCTGGAGCCTTCGGGGATCCAACCCTAACCCTAACCCTACCCTAACCCTAACCATAACCCTAACCCTCTAACCCTAACCCTAACCCCCTAACCCTAACCCTAACCCTAACCCTAACCCTTACCCTGACCCTAAACCCTAACCCTAACCCTAACCCTAACCTGGGGTCCAAACTGAACATTAAGCCTAACCCAAAGGCTAATCCTAACCCTAACCCTAACACTCACTCTAACCATAAACTTACAGCTGATCTACACTGGCACATGCACCCTCAATTCAGACCTCCAGGGAGATCACAGGGCTGGGGTCAGTTCTTCACTGGCACTCCCCTGGATGGAACCTTAACTCTAACCAAGGCTCTCTCCCCATGGGAACCCAATTCCTATGTATGAGAAAACCAGAAAACCAGATTGGGCCCTGAAGAGGTACAAGATTAAGAAACATAGAACGTGGAACATCAAAATGACATTAACAAAGTCGGGATGGAGCTGACAAGGGGTGTCCGGAGACACAAGCGTAGCCTGGCCCACAGAGGAGGCTGGCACTTCAACTAAAAAGCTAAGCCGGACTGGCAACTTGCACCATGCCCTCAACTCAGCCCTCTGGGGAGACCGTTGCACTGATGGTGGTCAGTTCCTGGAGTATCCTCAAATCTTACTCTCACCCTAACCCTAACCCTAATCCTAACCCTACCCCTAAGTCCACACTCTAAACGTGACCCTGCACCTGAGCTGCACCCGTGCAGGGGCCCTCATTTCAGACCACAAGGGAGATCACGGGGCTGGTGTCACTTCTGCTCTGGTGACTCGTAGGCAAGGCTCACTCCCCTTTGGAACCCCTTTCTAGGTCTCAGAAAACCAGAAAATGGGTCCCAGAAACACTGCACAATTACTTGTCATGGAACATGGAACATCACCGTGCCATTTCCAAGCCCGGATGGAGCTGCTTTAGTCATGTCCTCAGGACCAACTCTAACCTAACCTAAAGACAAGGCTGGTCTTGGAACCCAAAGCCTAAGTCAGACTGTCACTGTCCCATGCGCCCTCAACTCAGTCCCCTGGTGGAGCAGTGCGCTGCTAGAGATTCAGCGCCTTAAGCCTCTTGGGTTCCAAACCTAACACTAAAACCAAACATAAAACTAACCCTCACCCTAAAAATAACCCTCGCTTAACCATTAGCCTTTAGCTGACCCAGACCTGTGGATGCGACCTCAGGTCTTCAATCCTCCAGTGAGATCACGGGGCTAGTGTCGCTTCTGCCCAGGCAACCCCCCTGGACGGAACCCTAACCCTAGCTAAGGCTCTGTCCCACGGGGGCCCGAGACCTAGAACTGAGAACACTGCTGACATGGGGCCCAGAGGCGCTGCAGGCTTCATCAGCATGGAACTTGGAACATCACCGTGACATTCCCAACGCCCAGAAACAGCTGCACAGGGAGTCCTGTGGCCCAACCATGCCTGGGCCCACAGAGGAGGCTAGCCTGGCAAACAAAACACTAAGCCTGGCTGGCACCTTCCCATGCGCCCTCAATTCAGCCCACTGGATGAACCACTGCACTGCTGGGGGATCCGTTCCTGGAGGGTCCTAGGATCTTACTCTAGCCCTAACCCTAACTCTTACCCTAGCCCTACCCTTAATACTCACTGGAATCCCACACCTAAGCAGGCCCCGTTCATTGCCCTCATTTCAGCCATCCAAAGAGATCAAGGGTCTGGTATTGCTCCTGCCCTGGTGACTCCCTTGGACAGAAGCCTAACCCTAGCCAAGACTCGCTTTCCCACGGGGACTCAATTCTTCCGTCTGAGAAAACCGCGCACCTGGGTCCCAAAAGTGGTGCAGGATGACTCAGCAGGGCACAAGAAACATACCATGCCATTCCCAAAACATGGATGCAGCTGTATGAGGGATCTCCTGAGGCCCTCCTATAACCTACCCCAAAGAGGACAAAGAGGACACCGGTCGTAGAAGCCAAAGCCGAAGGCTGACCTGCACCCTCCCAAAGGCCCTCAATTCAGCCCTCCAGGAAGACCACTGCACTACGGGGAGTTCAGTGCCTGGAGACACCTGGGATCTAAGCCTAACCCTAACACAATCCTATGCCTAAGACTAACCCTACCCCTACCCTTGGCCCTACCTATAAACGTAAAACTTATATTGAACCCACACCTGCTAATGTGTCCTCAGTTCAGCCCTCAAGAGAGATCATGGAACTGGTGCTACTTCTGCCTTGGTGATTCCGTTAGAAGGAACGCTACCCCTGTCCAAGGCTCTGTGCCCATGGTGACCGGAGTACTTAAGCTGAGAACACTACTGACAAGGGACCAAGATCATTGAAGGCTTCATCAACATGGAACATGGAACGTCATCAAGACATTCTCAAAGCCTGGAAGTCTGCACATGTGCTGTTCTGGGACCCAACCTGGCTGGGCACACAGAGGAAGTGTGCCCTTAAACCCAACCCTTAGCCAAGCTGTCAACCTCCCATGAGCCCTCAACTCAGTCCTCCAAGTTGATCACAGCACTGCTGGGATTTCAGCACCTGGAGCCTTCGGGGATCCAACCCTAACCCTAACCCTACCCTAACCCTAACCATAACCCTAACCCTCTAACCCTAACCCTAACCCCCTAACCCTAACCCTAACCCTAACCCTAACCCTTACCCTGACCCTAAACCCTAACCCTAACCCTAACCCTAACCTGGGGTCCAAACTGAACATTAAGCCTAACCCAAAGGCTAATCCTAACCCTAAGCCTAACACTCACTCTAACCATAAACTTACAGCTGATCTACACTGGCACATGCACCCTCATTTCAGACCTCCAGGGAGATCACAGGGCTGGTGTCCGTTCTTCACTGGCACTCCCCTGGATGGAACCTTAACTCTAACCAAGGCTCTCTCCCCATGGGAACCCAATTCCTATGGATGAGAAAACCAGAAAACCAGATTGGGCCCTGAAGAGGTACAAGATTAATAAACATAGAACGTGGAACATCAAAATGACATTAACAAAGTCGGGATGGAGCTGACAAGGGGTGTCCGGAGACACAATCGTAGCCTGGCCCACAGAGGAGGCTGGCACTTCAACTAAAAAGCTAAGCCGGACTGGCAACTTGCACCATGCCCTCAACTCAGCCCTCTGGGGAGACCGTTGCACTGATGGTGGTCAGTTCCTGGAGTATCCTCAAATCTTACTCTCACCCTAACCCTAACCCTAATCCTAACCCTACCCCTAAGTCCACACTCTAAACGTGACCCTGCACCGGAGCTGCACCCGTGCAGGGGCCCTCATTTCAGACCACGAGGGAGATCACGGGGCTGGTGTCACTTCTGCTCTGGTGACTCGTAGGCAAGGCTCACTCCCCTTTGGAACCCCTTTCTAGGTCTCAGAAAACCAGAAAATGGGTCCCAGAAACACTGCACAATTACTTGTCATGGAACATGGAACATCACCGTGCCATTTCCAAGCCCGGATGGAGCTGCTTTAGTCATGTCCTCAGGACCAACTCTAACCTAACCTAAAGACAAGGCTGGTCTTGGAACCCAAAGCCTAAGTCAGACTGTCACTGTCCCATGCGCCCTCAACTCAGTCCCCTGGTGGAGCAGTGCGCTGCTAGAGATTCAGCGCCTTAAGCCTCTTGGGTTCCAAACCTAACACTAAAACCAAACATAAAACTAACCCTCACCCTAAAAATAACCCTCGCTTAACCATTAGCCTTTAGCTGACCCAGACCTGTGGATGCGACCTCAGGTCTTCAATCCTCCAGGGAGATCACGGGGCTAGTGTCGCTTCTGCCCAGGCAACCCCCCTGGACGGAACCCTAACCCTAGCTAAGGCTCTGTCCCACGGGGGCCCGAGTGCTAGAACTGAGAACACTGCTGACATGGGGCCCAGAGGCGCTGCAGGCTTCATCAGCATGGAACTGGGAACATCACCGTGACATTCCCAACGCCCAGAAACAGCTGCACAGGGGAGTCCTGTGGCCCAACCATGCCTGGGCCCACAGAGGAGGCTAGCCTGGCAAACAAAACACCAAGCCTGGCTGGCACCTTCCCATGCGCCCTCAATTCAGCCCACTGGATGAACCACTGCACTGCTGGGGGATCCGTTCCTGGAGGGTCCTAGGATCTTACTCTAGCCCTAACCCTAACTCTTACCCTAGCCCTACCCTTAATACTCACTGGAATCCTACACCTAAGCAGGCCCAGTTCATTGCCCTCATTTCAGCCATCCAAAGAGATCAAGGGTCTGGTATTGCTCCTGCCCTGGTGACTCCCTTGGACAGAAGCCTAACCCTAGCCAAGACTCGCTTTCCCACGGGGACTCAATTCCTCCGTCTGAGAAAACCG
>JAESUZ010004525.1:0-34743 GCA_017311185.1 Proteles cristata cristata
CTCTCTCTCTGACCCTCCCCTACTCACGCTGTCTCTCTCTCTCCTAGAAATAAATAAAAATATTAAAAAAAAAAAAAAGAACAGTTAACTGTAAGTGACAAAAGACTCAAAACTGGAAGGGTTAACGATCCGATAGGAGAGTTCGTTAGGATGCATTTCATAAGGAAACGCGGTTATTTCTGTGACACTTTGATAATCAGAATACCAAGTGAGGACCTGATGCCAAAACACACGAAGACTTTAGAAATGTATATGTGTATGATTATACTCTTCCGCTCAGGCCCCGGAGGCTCGGCGGCAAGAACACAGCACCCCCTCCTCACCCTGGCGAAACCGCACTCGGGAAAACACTGTGGGTTTCGGCGTATTCCCTGCCTCCAGGAGGGGCTGGGAAGGAATTTTCCTGGGAAAAGGGACCTAAAAACTGCATTTCCTGGGGGGATAGTACTGAGGACCCCAACCCGGCTACAGCGACCTCTTGGCTTCCCTCCCCTCCGCCTGGCTCTCAGGCCCCTTGCTGGAATCTTCTTCTTGTCCCCAGTTTTATAAGGGAAAGGCTTTGTTTGCTAGATTTGATCCTCCCGTGAGGCAACAGCGCCTCCAGGTGATCAGGAAAGACTGGGACACTGGTTTGAGAAAAGGGGTACATGGGTGTCAACGTGCAACCTTTCCGGGGGTGACTGAGGAACACAATTACATCTACCGTAGTTTACATGTGCCCTGTTTCCTCTTTTATCTTTTTGGGAATGAGACGTATTGGTGATTTCTCTAATTATGCTTCTCTAACATTGATCTCGGCCGCCTCTCTCCGCACACTCCTGACCTAACCCGCTTTCCCCGGAGACCCCTGCAAATGCTCAGTTTCCAGCATTTGGAGGCCGGCCTCTAGCCCCTGTGACTGAATCCGGTGCTAATCCAGGTGTTTCTCTCAGGAGTCCTGTCCTGCGGCTGACACGGGCCATCCGCTCCCCACCCCCATGTGTGTGCAGAGAAGCCTCCCCCTCCCAGGACACCGGTCATATTGCATCAGGACCCACCCTAATGACCCTGTGTTAATTACCTCTGTAAAGACCTCAGCTCCAGATAAGGTCCGAGATACTGAGGGTTAGGACTCCCACGCATCTTTCTTTTCTTGGGGGCGCGGGGCACGATTCAACCCCAAACAGGTAAATATAGCTTTCTAAAGAAAATAGCTTTAAAATAATATTTAGTGACACCTGGGTGGCTCAGTGGGTTAAGCATCCAACTTTGGCTCAGGTCGTGATCTCACGGATTGTGAGTTCGAGCCCCGCGTTGGGCTCTGTGCTGACAGCTTGAGCCTGGAGCTGCTTTGGATTCTGTGTCTCCCTCTTTCTCTGCCCCTCCCCACTGCGTGCTCGGTTTCTCTCTCAAATATAAATAAACATTAAAAAAGTTTTTAAAATCATATTTAGAGGGAAAGAATCCTCGAGCTGTTTCCATTGTCCATTCTTTGAAGAAAATGTCCTCTCTCATGATTTCAGCAAGGGCGTCTGCCCTTAAGTGTGAAGCTAATATATCACTGTAGTAAAAGCATCTCTGACTTCCATCACAGAAAACATAGTAATATTTCTCTTGGCATATATTCAGGCCATTTCTGCTTTTTTTTTTTTCCTGTAAAATCACTCTTGCTATTGTTTTCTATTTAAAAAATGAGGCAAAAATTTTTTTAACTTTATTTTTGATACAGAGACAGGGTGCGAGCAGGGGAGGAACAGAGACAGGGAGACACAGAATCCGAAGCAGGCTTCAGGCTCTGAGCTGTCAGCACAGAGCCTGATGTGGGGCTCGAACTCACTGACTGCAAGATCATTGACCTGAGCTGAAGTCAGACGCTTAACTGACTGAGCCACCCAGGTGGCCCAAGGTAAATTTTAATTACGAATGTAGCATGGAATTTTGCCGCTCGCCAAGATGCAGTACAGGGACCAGATTTTCTCTCCCTGAAATAACCATAAAAGGTTCAAAACATAAAAGATAGTAGTTTAAGAGAGTGGACCTAAGGCCATGAAGGATGGGGATTATTGGCACGTGGGACGTAGGAAGGGAACACGGTGAGCCCTGCATCTGCCCTAATTTACTGTCTTAAGAGAGTTTCCAGGTCGTGGTCCAGGGCGACGAACCCTGGCAGAGCTCTGCAAACACCCGGAGTTAAAGAGATTGAGGGGCGCCTGGGTGGCTTAGTCGGTTAAGCGTCCGACTTTCGCTTGGGTCATGATCTCGCGCTTCGTGGGTTCGAGCCCCGCGTCGGGCTCTGTGCTGACTGCCAGCTCGGAGCCTGGAGCCTGTTTCAGTCTGTGACTCCCTCTCTCTCTGACCCTCCCCTGCTCACGCTGTCTCTCGCTCTCTCTCCTAGAAATAAATAAAACATTAAAAAAATTAAAAAAAAAAAAGAGATTGAGCTGGGGGCACCTCGGGGACTCAGGCAGTTAAGCATATCCGACTCCTGGTTTTGGCTCAGGGTGTGATCTCACGGTTCATGAGCTCGAGTCCTCTGTCAGGCTCCACACTGCCACTGTGAAGCCTGCTTGGGACTCTCTCTCTCTCGCTCTCTCTCCCTCTCTCAAAATAATTAAACTAAAAGAGAGAGAGACACAGAGAGACAGTGAGAGGGAGAGAGACAGCTGAGTGTCCAGAAAGACCACCGTGGCCAGAGTTTATGGGAGAGACCACTCGATAAGCAGCCAGAGAAGGAAGCTGGAACACCCACAGAGGGTCCCCCTTGGTGGAACAATGAGCTGAGATGAGGGGAAAGGCCACCCTTTAGAGTGAGTGGTGCCCAGCATCCACACTAGGCAGGGACACAGATGATCACACGTGCAGAAGAAGAAACACAACAGTGACTTCCAGCTACTCTCAGGAAAGGGTCTTAGTACAGCCCACAAGAGACAGAATTCCCTGTCTTCAGCCTCATCTCTAGGCCCTGCCTCTATCTCAGTCAGCTATTGCCACTCAACTGCTGTGTAACAAATAGCCCCCCTCCCATTCAGTGGCTTGCTCCTGGATTACTCCTCTTAAAGCCCTGAACCACCATACAAGAATTTCTACTCTTCTGCGCCCACCACGCTGTGAGAAGGCCCAGGCTAGCCACATGGGGTGTCTGGCCAGCCCCAAAAGACACCACATGGAGAAGAAGCCAGGCCCCAGAGGGATGGCCCCAAGCAAGTCAACGACCGCTGTTCACGCCACCCCTGCTGAAGTCCCATTGTGGAGCAGGACAAAGTCGTCCCTGCTGTGCCCTGCCTGACCTTCTAAACCACAAAATAATGAAATGAGCCTAATAAAATCGTTTTCACATGAGTAGAAAGGTTCTTTTGAATTTAAATAATTCCTGCCTATTTCCCCCCAGGGTTAAAAAAAAAAAGCATTTAATGATTAAAAGAAACTGTTGCAGACTTCTGAGCTCTCGTCATGGTTTATAAAGAATATGTGAGAGGTATTTTTTTAAATATTCAAATATAAAATGTAAAAAAGAAAACCTTCCGTGGCTCAAAACCACAATCCTTTATTCTCAAGCTCACAGGTCAGTGGATCAGGTGGGAGACTCTGCTCCCAGAGTCCCAGCCTTGAAAGGACCCTGGGCATGTTCTTACCAGAGTAAGGCCAGGAGCTTTCCAGAAGGATAAGGGAAAACACACAATGCCTCTTGAGGTCTGCATATAAAATGGAATTTTCTTTTTTAATTTTTTAAAATGTTTTATTTATTTCTGACAGAGAGAGAGAGAGAGAGAGACAGCGTGAGCAGGGGAGAATCAGAGAGAGGGGGAGACACAGAATCTGAAACAGTCTCCAGGCTCTGAGCTGTCAGCACAGAGCCCAAAGCGGGGCTCGAACCCACAAACCGTGAGATCATGACCTGAGCGGAAGTCCGACGCTTAACCGACTGAGCCCCCCAGGCGCCCCTAAAATGGAATTTTCAAGGGTGAAGTAAGCGTGTGTGGTGGTGTAATGGGCAGCTTTGGGGAAGGTGGAGGAGGGGGTCCATAAAATAATGTGGTGTGTCACCGCCAACGGCATGCTGATCCTGGTGAAATACATTAGTGTTCCCATTCTACGTTCACCCATTTCTTCGCATTCTCAATTATCGAATTAGATCAAATTCCCGAGACAAATACTTTCCATGACTTCGTGGTGAGCTGTGGGCGGTCAGCGCCTGCCCTCGCGCTGCTGTTTGGCCTTTGTTAAGTGACTTAACTTCTCTGATCCTCAGGGGGGTTTTTTTGGTTTTTTTTCGCCTCCCCTCTAACCCCGCGGACTGTGTCCCTCCCCCTGAAGAGGCGGGATCTGGCCCCCGTATCTCTGGCCCCGCCCCCACCCAGAGCCCCGGCCCCGGTGGGCGGAGCACATCGACCCACACTCCCCTCCGCGCGCCGTCCCATAGCCAAGACCGGGCGCTTCCAGGACGCCGGCGCAGCGGCGCGGTGCCTTCTGGGAGTCGTAGTTCGTGGGAGCGGCGCGCGGGCCGTAGCGGGCTGGCGCGCACGCGCAGTCAGCGCCGGCCTGGCGCTCAGGCTCACCCGGAGAGGCCGTCGCGGTGGCCTGTGCGGCCGGTTAGTCCGCGCCACGGTGGGTCCTGGGGTTCCTGGGGTCCGCCTGGGCCGGGTAGGGCAGGAGGCCGAGGGGAACCTGACCCGGACCCACTGAGCTCCGCGGAAGCCGCCCGAGGCCTTTGAAGCCCGTGCCGGGAGGCGAGGGCACCGGTGCGTGGTTTGCGCGTGCGCGAGTGGGTGTGCGCGCGAGTGTCCGTGTCGCTCTGTCGCTCTATGTTCGTGACTCCAGTGCTGTGTGCATGCGAGTCCCGCCCCGCGTATGCACGTGCGTTTGCACGTGTGCCACGCCTGTACTTTGTGGCAGGGGAGGTGTGGCCGTGAGTGTGTCCCTGTGCGTGTGAGTCCCGCCCCGCGTGTCCCCGTGTTTGCCCGTGCGCGACTCCACAACTTCATGCGCGTGCAGCTGTGAGTGACTCACCGTGTGAGCCCGTCCCCGCATGTCACCGAGTGTTTCCACCTGCGTGCCCAGGCAGGTGTGACCATACGTATGAGTCCCACCCCGTGTGTTTGTATGTGGGTCACTATCAGTCTGTGCCCTTGTGGGTATGTAACTGTGCGTGTGACTGCATGTGAGTCTGTCCCCGGTGTCACCGTGTGACAGCCTGCCAGTGTGTGCCCGTACAGGGGAAGCAGCGTGCATAGACTGTGTGAGACCTGTGCCCATGGTAACGTTAGGCCCGTGTGGAATGTGTTCTCCTACGTGTGAAGTGTGTGATTCCACATATGTCTGGGTGTGCAGCTGAAATCGGTGTTTCCGTGGGTGTGCCTGCCGTCCTGGAGCTGGTCATTCGGTGTCCCCGGACATGACTGTGCATGTGGTCTGTGCAGGTCCCAGGACGTGTTTAGGAGACACGGGGGGTCACTGCGGATCCGCACATGGGGGAGACCCTGCACACGTGATTTTGGGCACGTGTGACGCTCTGCCCACCGCTTATGAAGGTGCATGTGTCCAGGTGACACATGCCTGCACCCCAGAATCTTCCTTCATGGTTCCCATTTCTTTCTCTCACAGATGCAGTCTGGACCCACTGATGCATGGCAGCCAGAGCAGGGCCACAACCTGAGTGACACAGACAGGACCTGATGGTCCAAAGACCACAAGGTGGGTACCACAGCCCTGCGTGGGGGCCTGGCTGGGAGCCGCCTGTGGAGGCGGTTCCAGAGCTGGGCCAGGCCTAGGCCAGCTCTCACTGCTGCACAGAGACTGAGCGTGGTGTGACCCTCACCCCTGCCATCCCTGATCCCACCTGCCGGCCGCTTCAGGTGTCCTTCACCCGTCCCCCCACCTCCCTGCCCTCTGCTTTTCCTCTGGCTCCCCAGCCTTGGGTCTGCTCAGGACCTTGCCTCCGCTGCACTCACAGTCCAGAAAGCTCGCTCCTTCACTTCTGGGTCTATACACCCTTCTCCACGAGGCCTGGCCTCAGGGGAAGAACATTCCAGGCAGATGGAACAGCCAGTGCAAAGGCCCTGAGTCAGGAGCATGCCTGGAATGTTTGAGGAGCAGCAGGGAGGCCTAGATTGGAGCAGTGTGAGCCCGGGGCAGGCAGGGGCGTCGGTGCAGATAAGCCCCGGAGCCGGGGGGTTCCGGGCGGGCTCTAGCACGGCCGGCTCCGGGAGCTTTCCTGAGGAGCAAGTGAGCCAGTACGTGGCAAGAGCTTGAAGGAGGCTGGGCGCACCGCGCTGTGCTCAGCGGGTGCTGGTCGTTAGCCCTGGAACACTCCTTCCGAGTCGGTGTCCGGGCGGGCGAGAGCTGCCCCTCTCAGACGTTCCTGTGCCCACAAATCACCTGGGGCTCCCGTTAAAAGCAGATTTCAAGTTGCTGGGCCTGCAGAGGGGCCTAAGCTCTGCGTCTGTGACGGTAGTGCTGCTGGGCCCCAGGGCCCGTGTGCAGCCGTGAGCCTTTGTCACGTGTTCGTAATCCCGAAAACAGATGGTTGTGTTTGCCTGTTTTTCAGCCTAAATAGCATCCTACCTGATACACCCTTTGCATCTTAACCTTGTTTGCCAGCACTGCGTGTCTGAGGTTCTGAGCCGGTTCGGCAGCTCGCGCTCATCCGTCTTTCTGCTGTGAGATGCTCCACTGTGTGAATACAGTGTTTGACTGTTTCCTTGTTAACGGACCGTTGGACTGTCTTCTAGATTTGGCTGTTACAGACAATCTTGGACAGGCCTCCTGGTACACATGTGTGCACGTTTCTCTTGCTTACGTTCCAGAAAATGTAATTATTGGGCGATGGGGCGTGTGTAACCAGCTTTCCTAGAAAATGCCAACAGTTTTTGCAGTGCACGCTCCCACCAGCAGTACATTATGCACAGAGTCTGAGAGCTACCTGTTCCTCTGTGTACGATTTTTCTCCACAAAAGAAAGCCCTCAGCTCACAGGCCATTGACAAAGCGCAGCAGCCCTCTGTCTTCCCCAACAGAACTGCATTTCTTCACAGTTCTGGAGGCCGGGGTCCAGGATTAGGGCATCAGCCTGGCTGGGGTCTGGAGAGATTGTCCTGGCTTGCAGACAGTCTCCTCCCCACTCTGTCCGCACATGGTGGAGAGAGGAAGCTCTGGTTTGTCTTCCTCGTATGAGGACACCAATCCCATCATGGGGGCGGGGGTGGGGGGCATTTAACCTCATTCTCTCCCAAAGGCCCCACCTCCAGACACTATCACTTTACTTAGGCTTGATCCCATGAATTTTGGAGGAGACAGGATTTGGTCCTTAGCACCAGGTTGCAAGGCTATATTTAAGAGCTGTCAGGGGCGCCTGGGTGGCTCAGTCGGTTAAGCGTCTGACTTCGGCTCAGGTCATGATCTCATGGTTCGTGGGTTTGAGCCACGTGTTGGGCTCTGTGCTGACAGCTAGCTCAGAGCCTGGAGCTTGTTTCGGATTCTGTATCTCCCTCTCTCTCTCTGACCCTCCCCTGCTCACGCTGTCTGTCTCTCTCTCTCCCCACCCCCCGAAATAAATAAACCATTAAAATTAAAAAAAAAAAAAAAAGAAGAAGAGCTGTCGGATTCATGTTTTTGCAAAGAACTTTTAAAATTGTTTTCAGGGGCGCCTCAGTGGCTCATTCGGTTAAGCAATGGATTCTTGATTTCTGCTCAGGTCATCATCTCAGGGTTCATGAGTTTGAGCCCCATGTCGGACTCTGTGTTGACAGTGCAGAGCCTGCTTGGGATTCTCTCTCTCCCTCTCTGTCAAAATAAATAAACTTTAAAAATTTTTTAGAAATACATTTGCTTTCAGTTCTGTGACGTCCGTGATCCTCAGTCAGGAAACACTTGGAAATGTCCAGACACATTTCTAGTGGTCACACCTTGGGGCGGTGCTGCTGGCATCCAGTGGGTAGAGGCCAGGAATGCTGCTAAGTACCGTCTGGTGCACAAGACGGTCCCCCAGCAGGCCGTCGGCGGCGTGGAGGCTGAGACCCTGCACTCAGCCTTGTCCAGCCCAGGACAAATGACCAACCCACGTGTTTGGTTTTTCTCTTTTCCTTCAGATCCAGGCACTAAGACGTGAAAAGGCGGCAGTGGCTCAGGAAGCAGCGATGGAGGGACGCTTGCCCGTGGCCACCCCCCAGGGCCCCGAGGTGGGGGACACTTGGGAACAAGAGGGTCGGTTCACGGACCGGCAGGAGAACCAGGAAAGCTGTGTGAAGCGAGAGGCCACGGCCCACGGGCAAGAGCCCACCAGGGATGGGGTGCCGGAGGGGGGCGAGCTCGGTGGGGTGCCAGGAACCGGGTCGAGCCCTCCCCCGCCCCAGGCCGGCAGCAGGCCCCAGAGGCGCGGGGCGCCCAGGAAGAACCCCAAGCAGAAGAGGGGGGAGTCCGGCGAGGAGGAGGGGGGAGGGGGCGGCCCCCGGAAGCCGTGGAAGTGCGGGGACTGCGGCAAGGCCTTCAGCTACTGCTCGGCCTTCACCCTGCACCAGCGAACCCACACGGGCGAGCGGCCGTTCGCGTGCGCCGACTGCGGCAAGGCCTTCAGCCAGAGCGTCCACCTGACGCTGCACCGGCGCACGCACACGGGCGAGCGGCCGTACGCGTGCCCCGAGTGCGGCAAGGCCTTCAGCCAGGGCTCCTACCTGGCGTCGCACCGGCGCACGCACACGGGCTAGCGGCCGCACCGCTGCGCCGACTGCGGCAAGGCCTTCGCGCCCCGCGCACCTGGCGCAGCACCGGCGCGTGCACGGGCGAGCGGCCGTACACGTGCGGCCAGTGCGCCAAGGCCTTCCGCAGCCGCTCGTCCCTGCTGGAGCACCGGCGCGTGCACGGGCGAGCCGACGCGCGCGCGCGCGCTGCCACAAGGCCTTCCGCTTCTCGTCGGCGCTCGTCCGCCACCGGCGCACGCACACGGCCGAGCGGCCGTACGCGTGCGGCCAGTGCGCCAAGGCCTTCACGCAGCTCGCGCACCTGGCGCAGCACCGGCGCGTGCACACGGGCGAGAAGCCGTACGCGTGCCCCGAGTGCGGGGCGCCCTTCAGCCAGAGCGCCTCCCTGGCCGAGCACCGCCGCATCCACACGGGCGAGAAGCCGCACGCGTGCGCGCAGTGCGGCAAGGCCTTCACGCAGGTGTCGCACCTGGCGCAGCACCGGCGCGTGCACACGGGCGAGCGGCCGTTCGCGTGCGCCGACTGCGGCCGCGCCTTCAGCAACCGCTCGCACCTGGCGCAGCACCGCCTGGTGCACACGGGCGCGCGGCCGTACCGGTGCCCGGAGTGCGGGGCGGCCTTCGGCCACGTGTCGTCCCTCATCGAGCACCAGAAGGTCCACACGGGCGAGAAGCCGTTCCGCTGCGGGGACTGCGGCAAGGCCTTCAGCCAGGGCTCGTCGCTCGCGCTGCACCGGCGCACGCACACGGGCGAGCGGCCGTACGCGTGCCCCGAGTGCGGCAAGGCCTTCCGCAACCGCTCCTACCTGATCCAGCACCACATCGTGCACACGGGCGAGAAGCCCTACGAGTGCGGCGGCTGCGGCAAGGCCTTCAGCTTCTCGTCCGCGCTCATTCGGCACCAGCGGACGCACGCCGACGCGCCCTGCCCGCGCGGCCGCTGCGGGGACGCCGTCGCCCCGCTGCCGCGCCTGACTGCGCCCCCGGGCTCCCCGGGCGGCGGCGGCGGCGGCGACCCTGCGGGAAGTGCCGCTGGCCCGCAGGACGAGCTGCTTAACGGGGACCTCTGACCGGGTACCCTGCCCAGCACTGTTACACCCCGCTTCCAACCAGATGGCGCCCAAGGGAGGCACCCTGCCCTCGCCGAGTTGCCCGTGGGAAAACCGAGGCTCAGAGAGGCTCAGCGACCTGCCCGAGGTCACAGGGCCGGGACTGGGCTCCACATCTGCCGGACTGCCCCTTCCCAGCACACACACTCCCTGCCTCCTGGTTGGAAACTATAAATGTGAACCCACGAAAGTAGACCCCAAAGAAGTGTCTGTGTCTCTAGGTAGCCTTTTCATGGTCGAAGGTTTGATGATAACATAGGCATTTGTTCAATAAATTCAGTTGGATAAAAAGTTCAGCTCCTTTGGTGAAGTTGGGATATTGACTAAGGGAACAGGGTCTGAAGGCGTATGGATCCGTGCTTCCAAAATTAAAGCAAACCAGAGACATCCAGAGAAGGAAAAGTTCCAGAAGAGACTTGCCTCTCCCCTGGCAGACCTGCAAAGGGTCATTTTGAGTGGCCCCCAGCCTTTTTTTAGGGCGAGGAAACCCATTACCCTTCTCCAGCCTTGTCCTACCCCCAACTCAAAATCCTGACTTTAATGGTTGTGTCAGTTAGCTGTTGCTGTGTAACAACGCATCCAGCACACAGTAGGTCCTCAAGAAAGAGTGAGTGACTGAGTGGTTGAACATGCCCAGCTGCAACCCTAGAGCCATTCAGGTCAAGCATGGACGGCACGGTCCGGCTCCTCCTTCTGACCTTCACCCAGGCGCTCAGGGAGGGCTAGGTGAAGGGATGAATGTGAAATGGGACCCCAGTTTACAGACAGAGGCCTGAGTTCAGTCCCCCCAAAGAGCGAGGGAAACTGGCCCCCTGCGGCATAAGGGCTGGGGGTCGCCCGCTCCGCAGAGAACGGGCGGGGCCGTGGGCGGGGCCGTGGGCGGGGCCGTGGGCGGGGCCGTGGGCGGGGCCGGCGTCCCGCCTCTGAGCCCTTCTGCGCAGACGTCGAGGAGCGCCGGCCAGGTGCAGTGCGCAGGTGCAGTGCGCAGGTGCAGGTGCCGGAGCTTCGCCGAGCGCTGGCCCGACGGGCGGCCGGTTGGCGGGCCGTGCAGCGGACCGACTCAGGAGGACGGGCGTGTGCGCGACGGGAGTCGCGGCCCCAGAGGACGTGGGCGTGCGTGGTCCCTCCTGTTGCGGAGAGAGTGGCGCGCGCGCGTCCACAGCCGTGGAGGAGCGGAGCCCCGGGAGGGGGAGCTGCCGACAGTCCCTGTTGCAGGGCTTTCGCAATGACGGGTAAGGTAGGGGACCTGGCGGTCGGGAAGCCGGCAGCGCAGCCAGCCAGCCAACCCCAGGTTGCTCCCACAAGCCACGGCCATGCCAGTTCTTAGCGTTTTAGGTTTGCCGCATTTGCCAGCTTCCCTGCCATCCTCCGTCCCCCGCTAGGTTCCCCAGATACTGTGTGCAGGTGCTGCCCTGGGTCTAGCATTGTCCTGTTCCCGGAAGGAACCGGGCAGCGTCAAGCGCATAGGGGAGGGGGTCGTCATGGGCTGGGGTCCCACAGGCTGGCGTGCAGGCTGGGAAATCCAGGCTGGACTCTGAAGCCCCCTCCCCCGCTCACCTTCCCAGGGCTCAGTTCCTCCTGGGACACCCAAGAGCGGAGGTGGACAGACCAGAACCTGGGTATCCCGGCGCGGAAGACCGGGAGAGTGGCCTGCGGAGGTTAGTGTCCCCTGGGGACGGCGGGGGAGGCACCTCTGAGATGTGGGAGCAGAGCACTGCGGGAGGTGCAGGAGCCATGTGAGCTCCTGGGGGAAGAGCGTTCCAGGCAGAGGTCCCTTCCAGGATCAGTGCAGAGGTCCCGAGGCAGGCAGAGGCAGGCACGTGACGGGCTTGTTCACACAGCAAAGCCAGTGCGGATGGGGTGGGGGGTGAGAGCGCGAGCCCTTCCTGCAGGGACGGACACCACTGTGAGGACCTGCTGAACTGGGTGGATGATGAATAGTCTTAATTATGGTGTCAGGGGATCTGGCTGTTGAATGGAGAAGAGAACGTCAGGGGTGCGGGTGGATGCGTCCATCGTGAATGGCACGAGGTTCCTGGCACGCCATAGAACCTAATAGAAGGATCACTGCTTATATGGTTTCTATTATTACCATGATGATTTGCAATATCCCATGAATTTGATTAAGGTTTGCGGCATGGTCTGAGCGAATCTCCGCCCACAGCCCGCAGGCAGCACCTCTGGCGCAGGCATCTAGGACGGTCCCCACAGGTGTATCCTGTTTCTACCTTTGCCTCCTGCAGCCCCATTCTCTGCCCGTTCCTATGACAGCTAGTTCCTGCCTCCAGCTGCTGTTCTCCCATCCTTTATTCCAGTCACAGTTCCTGCAGCACGGAAGGTCTGGAAGGTATGTGTGAGGAGAATCTCTCTCCTGACCCCCCACTTTGCCACATGGAAGAGGAGATGGGGGTGGTGGTGGTGCCCATACCCCCAGCCGCGTCGTCCGCATCCCCTGCAAGGGAGTGAGACTCTGAGGACAATGGAGAGGACAGGTCCCGGAGACCTGATATTTTTAGGCCCTGGGAACAAGCTATAAATTAAGCCAATTTTATCCAGAACTTTGGTGTAACATGAATCAATAATTGATCAATAACAAACTTAAGCTCATGTGAATCAAGCTTCTCTTACTTGCAACTGATAAATCCTAATGAGTGTAACAGCTGAAGCTTGTGTCTCTTTGAAGGGGCCATTATTGCTTGTTTTTTGTTTTTTGTTTTTGGATGCAATCAGCTGGAGGGAAGTAGGGGGAGAGACAGAATCCCATAAATCTCCCTACCCAGATTTTTTTGGCAAACTTGGGAGAGGCCGTTGGAAATGCTATCAAAACAAAATAACACAAGGAGTATAAATACATACATGCGCGCACACAAGAATTTAAAAAGAGCAGGATGGAAATAACAACCACTAATAGACAAGGTAAAACTTTTAAGATAAAATTTAAGCCCAGTGATTTTTAAATTAGGTTAAAGATAATAAACTTTTTGAGCCTGCAAGATGGCGGAGAAGTAGGAAGCTCCGTACTTGCACTTGCGCTCATACCTCACACGGAAAAGATCTGAAGCCATCGGAAACCTTACGAAACACGAGAGATTGGGAGAAAAAAAGACACAGAATCCACTGAGAAAGCCTTCTAATGGCTACCTCAAGAAACAAGCCAGAGTACACAAGGTGCAGAGTCCCAAATATCACTACGAGTAGGAAAATAAAATAGCCAAGGACCCAACATGAGAGACCAAGAGATGCCATTCAAAAAACACTCTCTGAAAGGATAGGCCCTGGACAGTCAAAGAGTCTTCGTGGATACAGCAGCGCTCATAGGTGCCGAAAGATAATCAATTTTTTTCATTTTTAATATATATATATTTTTAATTTACATCCAAGTTGGCATATAGTGCAACAATGATTTCAGAGTAGATTCCTTAATGTGCCTTACCACATGACACGCCCCTCCTCCAACAACCCCTCCAGTAACCTTCTGTTCGGCTCCATGTTTAAGAGTCTCATGTTCCCCCCCCTCCCTGTTTCTGTATTATATTTGCTTCCCTTCCCTTTTGTTCATCTGTTTTATATCTTAAAGTCCTCGTATGAGTGAAGTCATACATTTGTCTTTCTCTAACTTCACATAGCATGATACCCTCTAGTTCCATCCATGTATTTCCAAATGGCAAGATTTCATTCTTTTTGATTGCTCAGTAATACTTCATTGTAATATATACAACATATCCTTTATCCATTGATCCGGAGATGGACAGTTCAGTTCTTTCCATACTTTGTCTTTTGTGGATAGTGCTGCATGAATATTGAGGAGCATATGTCCCCTAGAAGAAACATACCTGGGGTGCCTGTGTGGATCATTTGGATAAGCATTTGACTTCATATCAGGCCATGATCTCACGCTTTGTGGGTTCGAGGCCCGGCATCAGGCTCTATTTTGACAGCTAGCTTGGAGCCTGGAGCCTGCTTCAGATTCGGTGTCTCCCTCCCTCATCCACTGCTACTCCTGTCTCACTCACAAATAATTAAAAGAATTTAGAAAAAAAGAAACATCATACCTGTGTCACTTGGATAAATACCGAATAGAGCTATTGGTGGATCGTACAGTAGTTCTATTTTAAACTGCTTCAAAAACCTTCAGACTGTCTAGAAATTTGCAATCCCACAATCAGTGGAAAATAGTCTTTCTCAATAACCTCAACAACATCTGTTAATGCATGAGTTGTTCATGTTAGCCATACTGAGAGGTGTGACGTGGTATCTCGTTGTGGCTTTGAATTGTATTTCCCTGAAGATGAGTGATGTTCAGCATCGTTTCATGTGTCGGATATCCATCTAAATTTCTCCATTGGAAAGGTGTATGTTAATATCTTTACCCCATTTCTTCACTGAATGGTTTCGGGGATCTTTGGGTGTTGAGCTTGGTAAGTACTTTATAGATTCTGGATGCTGACCCTTTATCTGATAGGTTGTTTGCAAATCTCTTCTCCCATGCCGTCGGTTGCCTTTCCGATTGGCGGATTGCTTCCTTGGCTGTGCAGAAGCTCTTTAGCTCGATGAGGTCCCAACCGATCGTTTTTGCTTTTGTCTCCCTTCCCTCCGGAGACGTGTCGAGTAAGACGTTGCTGCGGCCGAAGCCTATGAGGTCCTTGCTGCTTGCCCCTCGAGGATTTGGATGGCTTCCTGTCTTTCATCCGTTTTGAGTTTATTGTTGTGGGTGGTGTAAGAAAGGGGTCCAGGTTCATTTTTCTGCCTGTCGCAGTCCAGTGGTCCCAGCACCACTGGCTGCAGAGACTGTCTCTATTGCCTCGAATATCGATTCCCACTTTCTCGAAGATGAGGTCGCCATGTGTTGGTGGGTCCGTGTCTGCATTTTCTATCCTGTTCCATTGATCCGAGGGTCTGTTGTCGTGCCAGTACCACACTCCCGTGGTGATCACAACTTTGTGATGCAGCCCGAAGTCTGGGATGTGATGCCTCCTGCCGTGGTGTTCCTCTTCAAGATGGCTTTGTGCATTCGGGGTCTTTACTGGTTCCATACAAACTTGAAGATTGTTTGTGCGAGCTCTGTGAAGAACGCTGGTGTGATTTTGATAGGGATTGCGTTGAATATGTAGATCACTTTGGGTAGTATTGACATTTTGACAGTATTTGTTCCTCCTGTCCAGGAGCATGGAATAATTTCCTCTGTGTGTGTGTGTGTGTGTGTGTGTGTGTGTGTGTGTGTGTGTGTGCGTCTTCCATTTCCTTTGTCAGCTTTCTAGAGCTTCCAGTGTGTAGATCTTCCACCTCTTTGGTTAGATTTATTGCTAGGTGTTTTATGGTTTTGGGTGCGATTGTAAATGGGATCGGTTCCTTGATTTCTCTTCCCGGTGCTTCCTTGTTGGTGTAGAGGAATGCAACCGATTTCTGTGCGTTGATTTCCTACCCTGCCCCTTTGCTGAATCCATGGATCAGTTCCAGCAGTTTCGTGCTGGAATCTTTTGGGTTTCCCACATGGAGTATCATGTCGTCTGCAAAGAGTGAAAGTTTGGCCTCCCCCTGGCCGACGTGGATGCCTTTCATTTCTTTGTGTTGTCGGATGGCTGAGGCTGAGGCTGAGGCTTCCCGTACTATGTTGAATGACAGTGGCGAGAGTGGACATCCCTGTCTTGTTCCTGACCTTAGGGGGAACCTCTCAGTTTTTCCGCATGGAGGGTGACATTAGCGTTGGGTCTTTCCTATGTGGCTCTTATGATCTCGAGGCACGATCCTTCGGGCCCTACTTTCTTTAGGCCTTGTATCAAGAAAGGATGCTGTATCGTGCCCAGTGCTTTGTCTCTCTGCATCTGTGGAGAGGATGATGTGGTTCTTTTTTTTTTTTTTTTAATGTTTTATTTATTTCCAGGGGAGAGAGAGAGAGACAGCGTGAGCAGGGGAGGGTCAGAGAGAGAGGGAGTCACAGACTGAAACTGGCTCCAGGCTCTGAGCTGGCAGTCAGCACAGAACCCGACGCGGGGCTCGAACCCACGAACCGCGAGATCGTGACCTAAGGGAAAGTCGGACGCTTAACCGACTAAGCCACCAAAGGCGCCCCAAGGATCATGTGGTTCTTGTCCTTTCCTTTACCGATGCGATGAATCACCCTGAGTGTTTTGCGGATATCGAACCAGCCCTGCATCCCAGGTAGAAGTCCCACCTGGCCGGTGTGAATCATTTTTTTGATGTATGATTGGATCCGGTGGCCTAATATCTTGTTGAGGATTGTTGCACCCGTGTGAATCAGGGAGATTGGCCTAGCCGTCTCGTTTTGGTGGGGCGGGGAGTGTTGTTCCGGTTTTGGAATCAAGGTAACGCTGGCGTCCTAGGAAGAGTTTCTCCGTTTTCCTTCGCTGTTTGTTTTCTCGAACAGCTTCAAGAGAATAGGTGTTCCCTCTTCCTTAAATGTTCGGTAGAATTCCCCTGGAAAGGCACCTGGCCCTGGACTCTTGTTTTCTGGGCGAGTTTGGATTACTCATTCGATGGGTTTACTGGTTATGGGTCTGGTCAAATGTTCTATTTGTTCCAGCTTCAGTTTGGGCCATTGATATGTTTCCTGGAATGTGTCCGTTTCTTCCAGATTGCCTGGTGTATTGGCGTATAGTCAGCCATAATATTCCTTACTGTTTGTTATCTGTTGGTATTTCTGCTGCGTTGGTTGTGATCGCTCCTCTTTGTTTCCTGATTTTGTTCATCTGGGTCCTTTGCTTTTTGAGCCCACTGGCTAGCGGTGTATCAATTTTGTCAATTCTTCCCAAGAACCAGCCTGCGGTTTCATTGATTTGTTCTCCTGGGTTTCTTTGTATGTTTGTTTGGTTAGTTTGAATAGCATTGGTTTCTGCTGTCCTCTTCATTATTTCCTGTCTTCTGCTGGTTTGGGGTTTTACTTGCCACCCTTTTCCCAGGCGTTTGAGGTGTAAGGTTGGGCTGTGTGTCTGAGACCTCTCTTTCCTTCTTTCGGAAGGCCCGGACTGCTGTATACTTCCCTCTTTTGACCGCCTTGGCGGCGGCGCAGACGTTTGGGGCTGTGGTGCCACCCTTGTCATTGGCTTCCGTGTCCTTTCTAATTTCGTCCTTAACTTCTTGGCTAGCCCGTTCGTTCCGTAGTAGGGTGTTCTTTAGTCTCCACTAGAGAATTTGTTATCTTCCCACGTTTTTTTCTTGTGGTCGATTTCGAGGTTCATAGCGCTGTGGTCTGAACATACGCACGATCTGCTCGCAAACTGTTTGTACTCGTTGAGGGCTGATTTGTGGCCCGGCATGTGGTCTGTTCTGGAGAAGCTCCGTGTGCCCTGGAGAAGAATGTATCTCCCAGTGATTTCGGGTGGAACGTTGTGAATATATCTGTGACGTCCAGCTGGTCCCGTGTGGCATTCCGAGCCATGGTTTCCTTGTTGGTTTTCTGTTCAGATGATCTGTCCACTGCTGTCAGTGGGCTGTTGAAGTCCCCTACTAGGATGGTATTCTGCCCAGTGAGTTTCTTTCTGTTTGTGAGTCACCGATTTCTACATTTGGGTCTCCCACCTTAGGAGCCTAAATGTTTGCAACTGGTCTGTCTTCTTGGTGGACAGACCCCCTTGATCACGACGTAATGCCCTTCTTCGTCTCTTGGCACAGTCTTTATTTCCAAGTCTAGATTGTCTGCTGTAAGGATGGCTACTCCGGCTTTCTTCTGGTGGCCATCGGCATGACAGAGGGTTCTCCATCCCTTAACGTCCGGTCTGCAGGTGTCTATAGGTCTAAAGCGGGTCTCTTGGAAACAGGGTATAGGTGGATCGTGTATTCTTATCCATTCTGTCCACTGCCTATCTTGTGACTGGAGCAACTAGTCCACTGACGTTGAGAGTGAGTACTGAAAGACAGGAGTTTATCGCCATCGTGTTCTTGGAGAGTTGGAGTTTCTGGCGGTGTGCTCTGGTCCTTCCTGGTCTTTGTTCCTTTTGGTCTTTTATGCTCCCCCCCGCCCCCCGCCCCCTTTCGTCCCCTGACAGAGTCGCCCCTGAAACTTCTTGCAGGGTTTGACTGGTGGCCACGAACCCCTTAAATTTTTGTGTGTCTGGGAAACTTTTCATCTCTCCTTCTGCTTTGAATGACAGCTTTGCTGGATAAAGAATTCTTGGCTGCATATGTTTCCGATTCAGCACATTGACTATATCCTGCCACTGCTTTCGGGCGTGCCCGTTTCTGTGGATAGGTGTGCTGCAACCCTGGTCTGTCTTCCTTCGGAGGCTGAGGATTGTTTTTCCCTTGCTGCTTTCAGGATTCTTTCCTTGCCTGAGTATTTTGTGAATTTGACTCTGATGTGCCTTGTTGATGGTCGGTCTTCGTTGAATCTTGTGGGAGTCCTCTGTGTTTCCTGGATTTTGATGTCTGTTGTGTTTCCCCAGGTTCGGAACGTTTTCCGCTATGAGTTGCTCACATAACCCTTGTCCCCCTATTTCTCTCTCTTCCTCGCCTGCGACCCCTACGATTGTTCTGTTCCTTTTGGTTGTTGTTGGTTGTAGTTCTTTATATCCAAGCTGGTTAGTGCATAGTGCAACAGTGATTTCTAGAGTAGATCCCTTCATGCCATTTACCCATTTAGCCCCTCCCCCCTCCCCCAACCCCTGCAGTAAGGCTCTGTTTGTGCTCCATATCGAAGAGTCTCTCACGTTTTCGCCCCCCTCCCTGGTTTGATATTATTTTTGCTGCCCTTCCCCTACGTTCCTCTGCTTTGTATCGTAAAGTCATCCTATGAGTGAAGTCCTGTGAGCTATGTCTTTGCCTGACTGGGTAATTTTGCTTAGCATGACACCCTCTAGTTCCATCCATGTAGTTGCAAGTGGCAAGATTTCCTTCCTTTTGATGGCCGAGTCGTTCGCTATTGTGTACGTATATACATACCACCTCTTCTTTATCCACTCCTCCGTCGATGGACATTGGGGCTCTTTGCATACTTTGCCTATTGTGGATGGTGCTGCTCTAAACGTTGGGGCGTGTGTGTCCCCTGGGAACAGCATAGCTGTGTCCCTTGGATAAATACGGAGGAGTGCAATTGCTGGGTCGTCGGGTAGTTCTATTTTGCGTTTCTTGAGGAACCTCCATACCGTTTTCCAGAGTGGCTGCACGCGGGTGCATTCCCACCAGCAGCGCAAAAGAGATCCTCTTTGTCTGCATCGTCGCCAACATCTGCTGATGCCTGAGCCGTCCATGTTAGCCATTCTGACGGGGGTGAGGTGGTATCTCTTTGTGGTTTTGATTTGTGTTTCCCTGATGATGAGTGACGTGGAGCTTCGTTTCTTCTCAACGATGTCGGCTGGCCATCTGGATGTCTCCTTTGGAGGAGTGTCTGTTCGTGTCTTTCGCTCGGGCCTACACTGGATGATTTCTTTCTGGGGTGTTGAGCTTGGTAAGTACTTTATAGATTCTGGATGCTGACCCTTTATCTGATAGGTCGTTTGCAAATCACTTCTCCCATGCCGTCGGTTGCCTTTCCGATTGGCGGATTGTTTCCTTGGCTGTGCAGAAGCTCTTTAGCTCGATGAGGTCCCAATCGATCGTTTTTGCTTTCGTCTCCCTTCCCTCCGGAGACGTGTCGAGTAAGACGTTGCTGCGGCCGAAGCCTATGAGGTCCTTGCTGCTTGCCCCTCGAGGATTTGGATGGCTTCCTGTCTTTCATCCGTTTTGAGTTTATTGTTGTGGGTGGTGTAAGAAAGGGGTCCGGGTTCATTTTCCTGCCTGTCGCGGTCCAGTGGTCCCAGCACCACTGGCTGGAGAGACTGTCTCTGTTGCCTTGAATATCGATTCCCGCTTTCTCAAAGATGAGGTCGCCATGTGTTGGTGGGTCCGTGTCTGCATTCTCTATCCTGTTCCATTGATCCGAGGGTCTGTTGTCGTGCCAGTACCACACTCCCGTGGTGATCACAGCTTTGTGATGCAGCCCGAAGTCTGGGATGTGATGCCTCCTGCCGTGGTGTTCCTCTTCAAGATGGCTTTGTGCATTCGGGGTCTTTACTGGTTCCATACAAACTTGAAGATTGTTTGTGCGAGCTCTGTGAAGAACGCTGGTGTGATTTTGATAGGGATTGCGTTGAATATGTAGATCACTTTGGGTAGTATTGACATTTTGACAGTATTTGTTCCTCCTGTCCAGGAGCATGGAATAATTTCCTCTGTGTGTGTATGTGTGTGTGTGTGTGTGTGTGTGTGTGTGTGTGCGTCTTCCATTTCCTTTGTCAGCTTTCTAGAGCTTCCAGTGTGTAGATCTTCCACCTCTTTGGTTAGATTTATTGCTAGGTGTTTTATGGTTTTGGGTGCGATTGTAAATGGGATCGGTTCCTTGATTTCTCTTCCCGGTGCTTCCTTGTTGGTGTAGAGGAATGCAACCGATTTCTGTGCGTTGATTTCCTACCCTGCCCCTTTGCTGAATCCATGGATCAGTTCCAGCAGTTTCGTGCTGGAATCTTTTGGGTTTCCCACATGGAGTATCATGTCGTCTGCAAAGAGTGAAAGTTTGGCCTCCCCCTGGCCGACGTGGATGCCTTTCATTTCTTTGTGTTGTCGGATGGCTGAGGCTGAGGCTGAGGCTTCCCGTACTATGTTGAATGACAGTGGCGAGAGTGGACATCCCTGTCTTGTTCCTGACCTTAGGGGGAACCTCTCAGTTTTTCCGCATGGAGGGTGACATTAGCGTTGGGTCTTTCCTATGTGGCTCTTATGATCTCGAGGCACGATCCTTCGGGCCCTACTTTCTTTAGGCCTTGTATCAAGAAAGGATGCTGTATCGTGCCCAGTGCTTTGTCTCTCTGCATCTGTGGAGAGGATGATGTGGTTCTTTTTTTTTTTTTAAATGTTTTATTTATTTCCAGGGGAGAGAGAGAGAGACAGCGTGAGCAGGGGAGGGTCAGAGAGAGAGGGAGTCACAGACTGAAACTGGCTCCAGGCTCTGAGCTGGCAGTCAGCACAGAACCCGACGCGGGGCTCGAACCCACGAACCGCGAGATCGTGACCTAAGGGAAAGTCGGACGCTTAACCGACTAAGCCACCAAAGGCGCCCCAAGGATCATGTGGTTCTTGTCCTTTCCTTTACCGATGCGATGAATCACCCTGAGTGTTTTGCGGATATCGAACCAGCCCTGCATCCCAGGTAGAAGTCCCACCTGGCCGGTGTGAATCATTTTTTTGATGTATGATTGGATCCGGTGGCCTAATATCTTGTTGAGGATTGTTGCACCCGTGTGAATCAGGGAGATTGGCCTAGCCGTCTCGTTTTGGTGGGGCGGGGGTGTTGTTCCGGTTTTGGAATCAAGGTAACGCTGGCGTCCTAGGAAGAGTTTCTCCGTTTTCCTTCGCTGTTTGTTTTCTCGAACAGCTTCAAGAGAATAGGTGTTCCCTCTTCCTTAAATGTTCGGTAGAATTCCCCTGGAAAGGCACCTGGCCCTGGACTCTTGTTTTCTGGGCGAGTTTGGATTACTCATTCGATGGGTTTACTGGTTATGGGTCTGGTCAAATGTTCTATTTGTTCCAGCTTCAGTTTGGGCCATTGATATGTTTCCTGGAATGTGTCCGTTTCTTCCAGATTGCCTGGTGTATTGGCGTATAGTCAGCCATAATATTCCTTACTGTTTGTTATCTGTTGGTATTTCTGCTGCGTTGGTTGTGATCGCTCCTCTTTGTTTCCTGATTTTGTTCATCTGGGTCCTTTCCTTTTTGAGCCCACTGGCTAGCGGTGTATCAATTTTGTCAATTCTTCCCAAGAACCAGCCTGCGGTTTCATTGATTTGTTCTCCTGGGTTTCTTTGTATGTTTGTTTGGTTAGTTTGAATAGCATTGGTTTCTGCTGTCCTCTTCATTATTTCCTGTCTTCTGCTGGTTTGGGGTTTTACTTGCCACCCTTTTCCCAGGCGTTTGAGGTGTAAGGTTGGGCTGTGTGTCTGAGACCTCTCTTTCCTTCTTTCGGAAGGCCCGGACTGCTGTATACTTCCCTCTTTTGACCGCCTTGGCGGCGGCGCAGACGTTTGGGGCTGTGGTGCCACCCTTGTCATTGGCTTCCGTGTCCTTTCTAATTTCGTCCTTAACTTCTTGGCTAGCCCGTTCGTTCCGTAGTAGGGTGTTCTTTAGTCTCCACTAGAGAATTTGTTATCTTCCCACGTTTTTTTCTTGTGGTCGATTTCGAGGTTCATAGCGCTGTGGTCTGAACATACGCACGATCTGCTCGCAAACTGTTTGTACTCGTTGAGGGCTGATTTGTGGCCCGGCATGTGGTCTGTTCTGGAGAAGCTCCGTGTGCCCTGGAGAAGAATGTATCTCCCAGTGATTTCGGGTGGAACGTTGTGAATATATCTGTGACGTCCAGCTGGTCCCGTGTGGCATTCCGAGCCATGGTTTCCTTGTTGGTTTTCTGTTCAGATGATCTGTCCACTGCTGTCAGTGGGCTGTTGAAGTCCCCTACTAGGATGGTATTCTGCCCAGTGAGTTTCTTTCTGTTTGTGAGTCACCGATTTCTACATTTGGGTCTCCCACCTTAGGAGCCTAAATGTTTGCAACTGGTCTGTCTTCTTGGTGGACAGACCCCCTTGATCACGACGTAATGCCCTTCTTCGTCTCTTGGCACAGTCTTTATTTCCAAGTCTAGATTGTCTGCTGTAAGGATGGCTACTCCGGCTTTCTTCTGGTGGCCATCGGCATGACAGAGGGTTCTCCATCCCTTAACGTCCGGTCTGCAGGTGTCTATAGGTCTAAAGCGGGTCTCTTGGAAACAGGGTATAGGTGGATCGTGTATTCTTATCCATTCTGTCCACTGCCTATCTTGTGACTGGAGCAACTAGTCCACTGACGTTGAGAGTGAGTACTGAAAGACAGGAGTTTATCGCCATCGTGTTCTTGGAGAGTTGGAGTTTCTGGCGGTGTGCTCTGGTCCTTCCTGGTCTTTGTTCCTTTTGGTCTTTTATGCTCCCCCCCGCCCCCCGCCCCCTTTCGTCCCCTGACAGAGTCGCCCCTGAAACTTCTTGCAGGGTTTGACTGGTGGCCACGAACCCCTTAAATTTTTGTGTGTCTGGGAAACTTTTCATCTCTGCTTCTGCTTTGAATGACAGCTTTGCTGGATAAAGAATTCTTGGCTGCATATGTTTCCGATTCAGCACATTGACTATATCCTGCCACTGCTTTCGGGCGTGCCCGTTTCTGTGGATAGGTGTGCTGCAACCCTGGTCTGTCTTCCTTCGGAGGCTGAGGATTGTTTTTCCCTTGCTGCTTTCAGGATTCTTTCCTTGCCTGAGTATTTTGTGAATTTGACTCTGATGTGCCTTGTTGATGGTCGGTCTTCGTTGAATCTTGTGGGAGTCCTCTGTGTTTCCTGGATTTTGATGTCTGTTGTGTTTCCCCAGGTTCGGAACGTTTTCCGCTATGAGTTGCTCACATAACCCTTGTCCCCCTATTTCTCTCTCTTCCTCGCCTGCGACCCCTACGATTGTTCTGTTCCTTTTGGTTGTTGTTGGTTGTAGTTCTTTATATCCAAGCTGGTTAGTGCATAGTGCAACAGTGATTTCTAGAGTAGATCCCTTCATGCCATTTACCCATTTAGCCCCTCCCCCCTCCCCCAACCCCTGCAGTAAGGCTCTGTTTGTGCTCCATATCGAAGAGTCTCTCACGTTTTCGCCCCCCTCCCTGGTTTGATATTATTTTTGCTGCCCTTCCCCTACGTTCCTCTGCTTTGTATCGTAAAGTCATCCTATGAGTGAAGTCCTGTGAGCTACGTCTTTGCCTGACTGGGTAATTTTGCTTAGCATGACACCCTCTAGTTCCATCCATGTAGTTGCAAGTGGCAAGATTTCCTTCTTTTTGATGGCCGAGTCGTTCGCTATTGTGTACGTATATACATACCACCTCTTCTTTATCCACTCCTCCGTCGATGGACATTGGGGCTCTTTGCATACTTTGCCTATTGTGGATGGTGCTGCTCTAAACGTTGGGGCGTGTGTGTC
This sequence comes from Proteles cristata cristata, assembly GCA_017311185.1. Classification (NCBI taxonomy): domain Eukaryota; kingdom Metazoa; phylum Chordata; class Mammalia; order Carnivora; family Hyaenidae; genus Proteles; species Proteles cristata. Next base: position 23,753 of record JAESUZ010004525.1, read on the forward strand.
CCCTGGGAACAGCATAGCTGTGTCCCTTGGATAAATACGGAGGAGTGCAATTGCTGGGTCGTCGGGTAGTTCTATTTTGCGTTTCTTGAGGAACCTCCATACCGTTTTCCAGAGTGGCTGCACGCGGGTGCATTCCCACCAGCAGCGCAAAAGAGATCCTCTTTGTCTGCATCGTCGCCAACATCTGCTGATGCCTGAGCCGTCCATGTTAGCCATTCTGACGGGGGTGAGGTGGTATCTCTTTGTGGTTTTGATTTGTGTTTCCCTGATGATGAGTGACGTGGAGCTTCGTTTCTTCTCAACGATGTCGGCTGGCCATCTGGATGTCTCCTTTGGAGGAGTGTCTGTTCGTGTCTTTCGCTCGGGCCTACACTGGATGATTTCTTTCTGGGGTGTTGAGCTTGGTAAGTACTTTATAGATTCTGGATGCTGACCCTTTATCTGATAGGTCGTTTGCAAATCACTTCTCCCATGCCGTCGGTTGCCTTTCCGATTGGCGGATTGTTTCCTTGGCTGTGCAGAAGCTCTTTAGCTCGATGAGGTCCCAATCGATCGTTTTTGCTTTCGTCTCCCTTCCCTCCGGAGACGTGTCGAGTAAGACGTTGCTGCGGCCGAAGCCTATGAGGTCCTTGCTGCTTGCCCCTCGAGGATTTGGATGGCTTCCTGTCTTTCATCCGTTTTGAGTTTATTGTTGTGGGTGGTGTAAGAAAGGGGTCCGGGTTCATTTTCCTGCCTGTCGCGGTCCAGTGGTCCCAGCACCACTGGCTGGAGAGACTGTCTCTGTTGCCTTGAATATCGATTCCCGCTTTCTCAAAGATGAGGTCGCCATGTGTTGGTGGGTCCGTGTCTGCATTCTCTATCCTGTTCCATTGATCCGAGGGTCTGTTGTCGTGCCAGTACCACACTCCCGTGGTGATCACAGCTTTGTGATGCAGCCCGAAGTCTGGGATGTGATGCCTCCTGCCGTGGTGTTCCTCTTCAAGATGGCTTTGTGCATTCGGGGTCTTTACTGGTTCCATACAAACTTGAAGATTGTTTGTGCGAGCTCTGTGAAGAACGCTGGTGTGATTTTGATAGGGATTGCGTTGAATATGTAGATCACTTTGGGTAGTATTGACATTTTGACAGTATTTGTTCCTCCTGTCCAGGAGCATGGAATAATTTCCTCTGTGTGTGTATGTGTGTGTGTGTGTGTGTTTGTGTGTGTGTGTGTGTGTGTGCGTCTTCCATTTCCTTTGTCAGCTTTCTAGAGCTTCCAGTGTGTAGATCTTCCACCTCTTTGGTTAGATTTATTGCTAGGTGTTTTATGGTTTTGGGTGCGATTGTAAATGGGATCGGTTCCTTGATTTCTCTTCCCGGTGCTTCCTTGTTGGTGTAGAGGAATGCAACTGATTTCTGTGCGTTGATTTCCTACCCTGCCCCTTTGCTGAATCCATGGATCGGTTCCAGCAGTTTCGTGCTGGAATCTTTTGGGTTTCCCACATGGAGTATCATGTCGTCTGCAAAGAGTGAAAGTTTGGCCTCCTCCTGGCCGACGTGGATGCCTTTCATTTCTTTGTGTTGTCGGATGGCTGAGGCTGAGGCTGAGGCTTCCCGTACTATGTTGAATGACAGTGGCGAGAGTGGACATCCCTGTCTTGTTCCTGACCTTAGGGGGAACCTCTCAGTTTTTCCGCATGGAGGGTGACATTAGCGTTGGGTCTTTCCTATGTGGCTCTTATGATCTCGAGGCACGATCCTTCGGGCCCTACTTTCTTTAGGCCTTGTATCAAGAAAGGATGCTGTATCGTGCCCAGTGCTTTGTCTCTCTGCATCTGTGGAGAGGATGATGTGGTTCCTTTTTTTTTTTTTTTAATGTTTTATTTATTTCCAGGGGAGAGAGAGAGAGACAGCGTGAGCAGGGGAGGGTCAGAGAGAGAGGGAGTCACAGACTGAAACTGGCTCCAGGCTCTGAGCTGGCAGTCAGCACAGAACCCGACGCGGGGCTCGAACCCACGAACCGCGAGATCGTGACCTAAGGGAAAGTCGGACGCTTAACCGACTAAGCCACCAAAGGCGCCCCAAGGATCATGTGGTTCTTGTCCTTTCCTTTACCGATGCGATGAATCACCCTGAGTGTTTTGCGGATATCGAACCAGCCCTGCATCCCAGGTAGAAGTCCCACCTGGCCGGTGTGAATCATTTTTTTGATGTATGATTGGATCCGGTGGCCTAATATCTTGTTGAGGATTGTTGCACCCGTGTGAATCAGGGAGATTGGCCTAGCCGTCTCGTTTTGGTGGGGCGGGGAGTGTTGTTCCGGTTTTGGAATCAAGGTAACGCTGGCGTCCTAGGAAGAGTTTCTCCGTTTTCCTTCGCTGTTTGTTTTCTCGAACAGCTTCAAGAGAATAGGTGTTCCCTCTTCCTTAAATGTTCGGTAGAATTCCCCTGGAAAGGCACCTGGCCCTGGACTCTTGTTTTCTGGGCGAGTTTGGATTACTCATTCGATGGGTTTACTGGTTATGGGTCTGGTCAAATGTTCTATTTGTTCCAGCTTCAGTTTGGGCCATTGATATGTTTCCTGGAATGTGTCCGTTTCTTCCAGATTGCCTGGTGTATTGGCGTATAGTCAGCCATAATATTCCTTACTGTTTGTTATCTGTTGGTATTTCTGCTGCGTTGGTTGTGATCGCTCCTCTTTGTTTCCTGATTTTGTTCATCTGGGTCCTTTGCTTTTTGAGCCCACTGGCTAGCGGTGTATCAATTTTGTCAATTCTTCCCAAGAACCAGCCTGCGGTTTCATTGATTTGTTCTCCTGGGTTTCTTTGTATGTTTGTTTGGTTAGTTTGAATAGCATTGGTTTCTGCTCTCCTCTTCATTATTTCCTGTATTCTGCTGGTTTGGGATTTTACTTGCCACCCTTTTCCCAGGCGTTTGAGGTGTAAGGTTGGGCTGTGTGTCTGAGACCTCTCTTTCCTTCTTTCGGAAGGCCCGGACTGCTGTATACTTCCCTCTTTTGACCGCCTTGGCGGCGGCGCAGACGTTTGGGGCTGTGGTGCCACCCTTGTCATTGGCTTCCGTGTCCTTTCTAATTTCGTCCTTAACTTCTTGGCTAGCCCGTTCGTTCCGTAGTAGGGTGTTCTTTAGTCTCCACTAGAGAATTTGTTATCTTCCCACGTTTTTTTCTTGTGGTCGATTTCGAGGTTCATAGCGCTGTGGTCTGAACATACGCACGATCTGCTCGCAAACTGTTTGTACTCGTTGAGGGCTGATTTGTGGCCCGGCATGTGGTCTGTTCTGGAGAAGCTCCGTGTGCCCTGGAGAAGAATGTATCTCCCAGTGATTTCGGGTGGAACGTTGTGAATATATCTGTGACGTCCAGCTGGTCCCGTGTGGCATTCCGAGCCATGGTTTCCTTGTTGGTTTTCTGTTCAGATGATCTGTCCACTGCTGTCAGTGGGCTGTTGAAGTCCCCTACTAGGATGGTATTCTGCCCAGTGAGTTTCTTTCTGTTTGTGAGTCACCGATTTCTACATTTGGGTCTCCCACCTTAGGAGCCTCAATGTTTGCAACTGGTCTGTCTTCTTGGTGGACAGACCCCCTTGATCACGACGTAATGCCCTTCTTCGTCTCTTGGCACAGTCTTTATTTCCAAGTCTAGATTGTCTGCTGTAAGGATGGCTACTCCGGCTTTCTTCTGGTGGCCATCGGCATGACAGAGGGTTCTCCATCCCTTAACGTCCGGTCTGCAGGTGTCTATAGGTCTAAAGCGGGTCTCTTGGAAACAGGGTATAGGTGGATCGTGTATTCTTATCCATTCTGTCCACTGCCTATCTTGTGACTGGAGCAACTAGTCCACTGACGTTGAGAGTGAGTACTGAAAGACAGGAGTTTATCGCCATCGTGTTCTTGGAGAGTTGGAGTTTCTGGCGGTGTGCTCTGGTCCTTCCTGGTCTTTGTTCCTTTTGGTCTTTTATGCTCCCCCCCGCCCCCCGCCCCCTTTCGTCCCCTGACAGAGTCGCCCCTGAAACTTCTTGCAGGGTTTGACTGGTGGCCACGAACCCCTTAAATTTTTGTGTGTCTGGGAAACTTTTCATCTCTGCTTCTGCTTTGAATGACAGCTTTGCTGGATAAAGAATTCTTGGCTGCATATGTTTCCGATTCAGCACATTGACTATATCCTGCCACTGCTTTCGGGCGTGCCCGTTTCTGTGGATAGGTGTGCTGCAACCCTGGTCTGTCTTCCTTCGGAGGCTGAGGATTGTTTTTCCCTTGCTGCTTTCAGGATTCTTTCCTTGCCTGAGTATTTTGTGAATTTGACTCTGATGTGCCTTGTTGATGGTCGGTCTTCGTTGAATCTTGTGGGAGTCCTCTGTGTTTCCTGGATTTTGATGTCTGTTGTGTTTCCCCAGGTTCGGAACGTTTTCCGCTATGAGTTGCTCACATAACCCTTGTCCCCCTATTTCTCTCTCTTCCTCGCCTGCGACCCCTACGATTGTTCTGTTCCTTTTGGTTGTTGTTGGTTGTAGTTCTTTATATCGAAGCTGGTTAGTGCATAGTGCAACAGTGATTTCTAGAGTAGATCCCTTCATGCCATTTACCCATTTAGCCCCTCCCCCCTCCCCCAACCCCTGCAGTAAGGCTCTGTTTGTGCTCCATATCGAAGAGTCTCTCACGTTTTCGCCCCCCTCCCTGGTTTGATATTATTTTTGCTGCCCTTCCCCTACGTTCCTCTGCTTTGTATCGTAAAGTCATCCTATGAGTGAAGTCCTGTGAGCTACGTCTTTGCCTGACTGGGTAATTTTGCTTAGCATGACACCCTCTAGTTCCATCCATGTAGTTGCAAGTGGCAAGATTTCCTTCTTTTTGATGGCCGAGTCGTTCGCTATTGTGTACGTATATACATACCACCTCTTCTTTATCCACTCCTCCGTCGATGGACATTGGGGCTCTTTGCATACTTTGCCTATTGTGGATGGTGCTGCTCTAAACGTTGGGGCGTGTGTGTCCCCTGGGAACAGCATAGCTGTGTCCCTTGGATAAATACGGAGGAGTGCAATTGCTGGGTCGTCGGGTAGTTCTATTTTGCGTTTCTTGAGGAACCTCCATACCGTTTTCCAGAGTGGCTGCACGCGGGTGCATTCCCACCAGCAGCGCAAAAGAGATCGTCTTTGTCTGCATCGTCGCCAACATCTGCTGATGCCTGAGCCGTCCATGTTAGCCATTCTGACGGGGGTGAGGTGGTATCTCTTTGTGGTTTTGATTTGTGTTTCCCTGATGATGAGTGACGTGGAGCTTCGTTTCTTCTCAACGATGTCGGCTGGCCATCTGGATGTCTCCTTTGGAGGAGTGTCTGTTCGTGTCTTTCGCTCGGGCCTACACTGGATGATTTCTTTCTGGGGTGTTGAGCTTGGTAAGTACTTTATAGATTCTGGATGCTGACCCTTTATCTGATAGGTCGTTTGCAAATCACTTCTCCCATGCCGTCGGTTGCCTTTCCGATTGGCGGATTGTTTCCTTGGCTGTGCAGAAGCTCTTTAGCTCGATGAGGTCCCAATCGATCGTTTTTGCTTTCGTCTCCCTTCCCTCCGGAGACGTGTCGAGTAAGACGTTGCTGCGGCCGAAGCCTATGAGGTCCTTGCTGCTTGCCCCTCGAGGATTTGGATGGCTTCCTGTCTTTCATCCGTTTTGAGTTTATTGTTGTGGGTGGTGTAAGAAAGGGGTCCGGGTTCATTTTTCTGCCTGTCGCGGTCCAGTGGTCCCAGCACCACTGGCTGGAGAGACTGTCTCTGTTGCCTTGAATATCGATTCCCGCTTTCTCAAAGATGAGGTCGCCATGTGTTGGTGGGTCCGTGTCTGCATTCTCTATCCTGTTCCATTGATCCGAGGGTCTGTTCTCGTGCCAGTACCACACTCCCGTGGTGATCACAGCTTTGTGATGCAGCCCGAAGTCTGGGATGTGATGCCTCCTGCCGTGGTGTTCCTCTTCAAGATGGCTTTGTGCATTCGGGGTCTTTACTGGTTCCATACAAACTTGAAGATTGTTTGTGCGAGCTCTGTGAAGAACGCTGGTGTGATTTTGATAGGGATTGCGTTGAATATGTAGATCACTTTGGGTAGTATTGACATTTTGACAGTATTTGTTCCTCCTGTCCAGGAGCATGGAATAATTTCCTCTGTGTGTGTGTGTGTGTGTGTGTGTGTGTGTGTGTGTGTGTGTGTGCGTCTTCCATTTCCTTTGTCAGCTTTCTAGAGCTTCCAGTGTGTAGATCTTCCACCTCTTTGGTTAGATTTATTGCTAGGTGTTTTATGGTTTTGGGTGCGATTGTAAATGGGATCGGTTCCTTGATTTCTCTTCCCGGTGCTTCCTTGTTGGTGTAGAGGAATGCAACCGATTTCTGTGCGTTGATTTCCTACCCTGCCCCTTTGCTGAATCCATGGATCAGTTCCAGCAGTTTCGTGCTGGAATCTTTTGGGTTTCCCACATGGAGTATCATGTCGTCTGCAAAGAGTGAAAGTTTGGCCTCCCCCTGGCCGACGTGGATGCCTTTCATTTCTTTGTGTTGTCGGATGGCTGAGGCTGAGGCTGAGGCTTCCCGTACTATGTTGATTGACAGTGGCGAGAGTGGACATCCCTGTCTTGTTCCTGACCTTAGGGGGAACCTCTCAGTTTTTCCGCATGGAGGGTGACATTAGCGTTGGGTCTTTCCTATGTGGCTCTTATGATCTCGAGGCACGATCCTTCGGGCCCTACTTTCTTTAGGCCTTTTATCAAGAAAGGATGCTGTATCGTGCCCAGTGCTTTGTCTCTCTGCATCTGTGGAGAGGATGATGTGGTTCTTTTTTTTTTTTTAAATGTTTTATTTATTTCCAGGGGAGAGAGAGAGAGACAGCGTGAGCAGGGGAGGGTCAGAGAGAGAGGGAGTCACAGACTGAAACTGGCTCCAGGCTCTGAGCTGGCAGTCAGCACAGAACCCGACGCGGGGCTCGAACCCACGAACCGCGAGATCGTGACCTAAGGGAAAGTCGGACGCTTAACCGACTAAGCCACCAAAGGCGCCCCAAGGATCATGTGGTTCTTGTCCTTTCCTTTACCGATGCGATGAATCACCCTGAGTGTTTTGCGGATATCGAACCAGCCCTGCATCCCAGGTAGAAGTCCCACCTGGCCGGTGTGAATCATTTTTTTGATGTATGATTGGATCCGGTGGCCTAATATCTTGTTGAGGATTGTTGCACCCGTGTGAATCAGGGAGATTGGCCTAGCCGTCTCGTTTTGGTGGGGCGGGGGTGTTGTTCCGGTTTTGGAATCAAGGTAACGCTGGCGTCCTAGGAAGAGTTTCTCCGTTTTCCTTCGCTGTTTGTTTTCTCGAACAGCTTCAAGAGAATAGGTGTTCCCTCTTCCTTAAATGTTCGGTAGAATTCCCCTGGAAAGGCACCTGGCCCTGGACTCTTGTTTTCTGGGCGAGTTTGGATTACTCATTCGATGGGTTTACTGGTTATGGGTCTGGTCAAATGTTCTATTTGTTCCAGCTTCAGTTTGGGCCATTGATATGTTTCCTGGAATGTGTCCGTTTCTTCCAGATTGCCTGGTGTATTGGCGTATAGTCAGCCATAATATTCCTTACTGTTTGTTATCTGTTGGTATTTCTGCTGCGTTGGTTGTGATCGCTCCTCTTTGTTTCCTGATTTTGTTCATCTGGGTCCTTTCCTTTTTGAGCCCACTGGCTAGCGGTGTATCAATTTTGTCAATTCTTCCCAAGAACCAGCCTGCGGTTTCATTGATTTGTTCTCCTGGGTTTCTTTGTATGTTTGTTTGGTTAGTTTGAATAGCATTGGTTTCTGCTGTCCTCTTCATTATTTCCTGTCTTCTGCTGGTTTGGGGTTTTACTTGCCACCCTTTTCCCAGGCGTTTGAGGTGTAAGGTTGGGCTGTGTGTCTGAGACCTCTCTTTCCTTCTTTCGGAAGGCCCGGACTGCTGTATACTTCCCTCTTTTGACCGCCTTGGCGGCGGCGCAGACGTTTGGGGCTGTGGTGCCACCCTTGTCATTGGCTTCCGTGTCCTTTCTAATTTCGTCCTTAACTTCTTGGCTAGCCCGTTCGTTCCGTAGTAGGGTGTTCTTTAGTCTCCACTAGAGAATTTGTTATCTTCCCACGTTTTTTTCTTGTGGTCGATTTCGAGGTTCATAGCGCTGTGGTCTGAACATACGCACGATCTGCTCGCAAACTGTTTGTACTCGTTGAGGGCTGATTTGTGGCCCGGCATGTGGTCTGTTCTGGAGAAGCTCCGTGTGCCCTGGAGAAGAATGTATCTCCCAGTGATTTCGGGTGGAACGTTGTGAATATATCTGTGACGTCCAGCTGGTCCCGTGTGGCATTCCGAGCCATGGTTTCCTTGTTGGTTTTCTGTTCAGATGATCTGTCCACTGCTGTCAGTGGGCTGTTGAAGTCCCCTACTAGGATGGTATTCTGCCCAGTGAGTTTCTTTCTGTTTGTGAGTCACCGATTTCTACATTTGGGTCTCCCACCTTAGGAGCCTAAATGTTTGCAACTGGTCTGTCTTCTTGGTGGACAGACCCCCTTGATCACGACGTAATGCCCTTCTTCGTCTCTTGGCACAGTCTTTATTTCCAAGTCTAGATTGTCTGCTGTAAGGATGGCTACTCCGGCTTTCTTCTGGTGGCCATCGGCATGACAGAGGGTTCTCCATCCCTTAACGTCCGGTCTGCAGGTGTCTATAGGTCTAAAGCGGGTCTCTTGGAAACAGGGTATAGGTGGATCGTGTATTCTTATCCATTCTGTCCACTGCCTATCTTGTGACTGGAGCAACTAGTCCACTGACGTTGAGAGTGAGTACTGAAAGACAGGAGTTTATCGCCATCGTGTTCTTGGAGAGTTGGAGTTTCTGGCGGTGTGCTCTGGTCCTTCCTGGTCTTTGTTCCTTTTGGTCTTTTATGCTCCCCCCCGCCCCCGCCCCCTTTCGTCCCCTGACAGAGTCGCCCCTGAAACTTCTTGCAGGGTTTGACTGGTGGCCACGAACCCCTTAAATTTTTGTGTGTCTGGGAAACTTTTCATCTCTCCTTCTGCTTTGAATGACAGCTTTGCTGGATAAAGAATTCTTGGCTGCATATGTTTCCGATTCAGCACATTGACTATATCCTGCCACTGCTTTCGGGCGTGCCCGTTTCTGTGGATAGGTGTGCTGCAACCCTGGTCTGTCTTCCTTCGGAGGCTGAGGATTGTTTTTCCCTTGCTGCTTTCAGGATTCTTTCCTTGCCTGAGTATTTTGTGAATTTGACTCTGATGTGCCTTGTTGATGGTCGGTCTTCGTTGAATCTTGTGGGAGTCCTCTGTGTTTCCTGGATTTTGATGTCTGTTGTGTTTCCCCAGGTTCGGAACGTTTTCCGCTATGAGTTGCTCACATAACCCTTGTCCCCCTATTTCTCTCTCTTCCTCGCCTGCGACCCCTACGATTGTTCTGTTCCTTTTGGTTGTTGTTGGTTGTAGTTCTTTATATCCAAGCTGGTTAGTGCATAGTGCAACAGTGATTTCTAGAGTAGACCCCTTCATGCCATTTACCCATTTAGCCCCTCCCCCCTCCCCCAACCCCTGCAGTAAGGCTCTGTTTGTGCTCCATATCGAAGAGTCTCTCACGTTTTCGCCCCCCTCCCTGGTTTGATATTATTTTTGCTGCCCTTCCCCTACGTTCCTCTGCTTTGTATCGTAAAGTCATCCTATGAGTGAAGTCCTGTGAGCTATGTCTTTGCCTGACTGGGTAATTTTGCTTAGCATGACACCCTCTAGTTCCATCCATGTAGTTGCAAGTGGCAAGATTTCCTTCCTTTTGATGGCCGAGTCGTTCGCTATTGTGTACGTATATACATACCACCTCTTCTTTATCCACCCCTCCGTCAGATGCTGGACATTGGGGCTCTTGCATACTTTGGCTCATTGTGGATGGTGCTGCTCTAAACGCAAGGCAGGTGGTGGAAACCTGGGAACAGCATAGCTGTGTCCCTTGGATACGGAGGAGTGAAAAAATTGCTGGGTCGTCAAAGTTCTATTTTTAGTGCTTTGAGGAACCCCATACCGTTCAGAGTGGCTGCACGCTGGTGCATTCCCACCAGCAGCGCAAAGAGATCCTCTCTTGCTCCGCATCGTCGCCAACATCTGCTGATGCCTGAGCCGTCCATGTTAGCCATTCTGATGGGGTGAGGTGGTATCTCTTGTGGTTTTATCATGTTTCCCTGATGATGCGAGTGACGGAGCTTGCTTTTTCAACCATACTCAGCTGGCCATCTGGATGTCTCCTTTGGAGGAGTGTCTGTTCGTGTCTTTCGCTCGGGCCGACACTGGATGATTTCTTTCTGGGGTGTTGAGCTTGGTAAGTACTTTATAGATTCTGGATGCTGACCCTTCATCTGATAGGTCGTTTGCAAATCACTTCTCCCATGCCGTCGGTTGCCTTTCCGATTGGCGGATTGTTTCCTTGGCTGTGCAGAAGCTCTTTAGCTCGATGAGGTCCCAATCGATCGTTTTTGCTTTCGTCTCCCTTCCCTCTGGAGACGTGTCGAGTAAGACGTTGCTGCGGCCGAAGCCTATGAGGTCCTTGCTGCTTGCCCCTCGAGGATTTGGATGGCTTCCTGTCTTTCATCCGTTTTGAGTTTATTGTTGTGGGTGGTGTAAGAAAGGGGTCCGGGTTCATTTTCCTGCCTGTCGCGGTCCAGTGGTCCCAGCACCACTGGCTGGAGAGACTGTCTCTGTTGCCTTGAATATCGATTCCCGCTTTCTCAAAGATGAGGTCGCCATGTGTTGGTGGGTCCATGTCTGCATTCTCTATCCTGTTCCATTGATCCGAGGGTCTGTTCTCGTGCCAGTACCACACTCCCGTGGTGATCACAGCTTTGTGATGCAGCCCGAAGTCTGGGATGTGATGCCTTCTGCCGTGGTGTTCCTCTTCAAGATGGCTTTGTGCATTCGGGGTCTTTACTGGTTCCATACAAACTTGAAGA
>JAESUZ010004526.1:0-18111 GCA_017311185.1 Proteles cristata cristata
CCCCATCTGTGAAGGTCTGGAGGAGATGACCGCTTTATGTTGCCCTTGCACCTGATTCCTGTGCTTTCCTGAGCGCTGGGGAATTTGCTGCCCCAGGTGACCTCAATAGCTTCCTGGTCAGAAGGAATAGAAACTCCTCCGTCTCCAACCCTTTCCACACTCTCTGCCTGGTACTTGCAGTCTCCAACCATTGAAAAGGTAGAACAGTGGACTGTTACTATTGCAAACAGATACCCCTGCTTGGGAAGTCTATCGTCTGTTCAAGGTGAAAGTCAGTGTCCTGGGGCAAAGCTGGAATGTGTTCCACTCTGTACATTGGAGCACACAGCTTAGACCCTGTGACAGTCTAGTTTGCAACTCTGGTTGACACACAGTTTGTGTGTCATTGGTTTTAGAAGTATCCAAAAGTCTAAGTGCTGGATAGATAGAGCATTGCAATCATCCGTTTCAAGACAGATTTCTGGGTGGTCTTTCCGGTAGAAAAAATGTCATTCCATTCTTCAGGATCTCCAGGGAAACTGCAATTTTCCTAAATAAGCTACTTAAAAAATTTTTTTTAATGTTTTATTTATTTCTGAGAGAGAGAGAGAGAGAGAGAGAGAGAAGGAGATACAGCGTGAGCAGGGGAGGGTCAGAGAGAGAGAGGGAGAAACAGACTCTGAAACAGGCTCCAGGCTCTGAGCTGTCAGCACAGAGCCCAACCCGGGGTTCGAACCCATGGACCGTGAGATCATGACCTGAGCCGGAATCAGACGCTCAACCGACTGAGCCACCCAGGCACCCCCTAAGTAACCTAAGTTTTAAGAAATGTCATATTTATGTGTAATCCTAAAGCCTCTTTGTTAAATGTTTAAATCCAGTTCTTATGAGTCAGTCTTTAAAGGACATGGAGGTGCTTTCCTCTTTCATACACCAGCGTTGGGGTCCATATTCCTTATGCAAAAATGAGGGGCCAGATTCCCTTAAGATAACCCCTCTGCAGGACGGCTTTCAGAAACAGAAGCCCTGTGCTGTGTTATAGATCATACACGCAAGACAAGTTAATGTGGAATCGGAGACCTCTCTGGAAGTGAGACAAGATGATCTTTCATACTCAACAATAACAGCAATATTGCTACTCTTTCAAAAATCAGTAGATTTTGCACCAAAAAGGCTTGCAGACAAATTATGAGAAGTAGGTCAATATTTATCTTTATGAATATGGTTCCAGGGCCATTTGGGGAGGGCAGAATCCTCTGGTTGAGAGAGTGGATATACAGGGAAGCAGATGTAAAAATTACATTTTGAATTCAATGCATTTTATTCAGGACAGAGTGATAGTTTCATACATAGCGTGAATACAAATAAAAATCAAATCCGGGACAATCTAGCACATGCCATCCAGATTTATTCCATTCTAGTGTTAGAGATATTGATTTATTTTAACTTAATTCACTTACATTTATTTTATTTTATTGTGGTAAGAACATGTAATATGAGACCTACCTTCTTTTCTTTACGTTTATTTATTTTGAGATAGCGAGAGAGAGCGAGAGCGAGAGAATCCCAAGTGGGCTCCGCACTGTTAATGGTAGCCTAACGTGGGGCAGGATCTCACAAACAAGGAGATCATGATCTGAGCTGGAATCAAGAGTTGGATGCCCAACCGACTGAGCCACGCAGGTGCCCTAAAATCTACCTTCTTAACACACTTTTAAGTATGCGATACATTATCCTTGACTTACATATAATGTAAGGCAGAACTCTAGAACATATTCATCTTGCTTCACTGGAACTTTATGCCCACTGGTTAGTAACACATTTCTCCTGGTCCCCCAGCCACCAGCAACTTATTTCACATGTAGGTTAGCTTGACTGAAATGATGATTAGTAAGTAGAATACTTATTTAGATTTGTACTTGCCATATATAACGAACTATTTTTATTTATTTATTTAAAAATTTTTAAATTTTCTTAAATTTCTTTCTTTTTAAATTTTTTTTTGTTTATTTCTAGGAGAGAGAGAGAGAGAGACAGCGAGAGCAGGAGAGAGTCAGAGAGAGAAGGAGTCACACAGACTCTGAAACAGGCTCCAGGCTCTGAGCTGGCAGTCAGCACAGAGCCCGACGCGGGGCTCGAACCCACAAACCGCGAGATCATGACCTAAGCGAAAGTCGGACGCTTAACCGACTAAGCCACCCAGGCGCCCCTTCTTAAATTAATTTCTGAGAGAGAGAGAGAGAGTGTAAGCAGGGGAGGGTCAGAGAGAGAAAAGGAGACACAGAATCTGAAACAGGTTCCAGGGTCTGAGCTGTCAGCACAGAGCCCGACGCGGGGCTCGAACCCATGAGCGGCAAGATCATGACCTGAGCCGAAGTTGGACGCTTAACTGACAGAGCCACCCAGGCGCCCCTATAACAAATTATTTTTAGGTTATGGAAGAGAAAGGAAGGCAAGGGAGGTTTCTGAAGCCAGAGGCGGTTTCTCTGCTTCCCCCTTTCTATTCCACATGGAACAGCGTTCCCTGGGCCCAGCTCAGATCTCCGGCAAGGAGCGGGCTCAGGATGGGGAGCAGGCAGGGCTGATCATTTCTGTTTCCCCAGTTCAGCACAGCTCCTCAGGTTATTTGTCAGAAGCCAGGAAAGAAGGCACAGATGACTCTGCACTTCACCCCTGCCTAACTGTAGCAAGTAGCATGTTTATTTTCTTGTTCAACAATCTCATTTTTAATGGCAACAACTTGATCTTCTAACTCTTTCAGGTGGTCAGCTTTTTCTTGTCTACTCAGATTCAAATCTTGGATCTTCTTTTCTAATTCTGAAGCAAGAAAAGGAAGTACAGGATGTATTATTTGTTTTCGGTGGATTCTGGTTACCCACCTTATATCTTCCACAGGGATTTGTGTGTCTCTTAAAGATGTATTTAGCTTTGTGTTTTGATTCAGCAGACAAAACATTTATTTTCACCAGACTTCTCAAGGTTTTCACATAAATCAGGGCAGAAAAATTGATATTTTTGTCTAAATTGTATTTTACATCTAATGGCATTTATCAATGTCACTTTAGACTTAAAGTGAGTTAGTTAGAATTCATTAGAAATGAAAAGACAAATGATGAGTTTGGATTGGATTGGTGAATAATTTCAAAGATTTGTTCTTGCTGTTTTAACTTCACTTTTTAAAAAATTTTAATGTTTGTTTATTTTTGAGAGTGAGCGAGAGAGACAGAGTGCGAGTGGGGGGAGGGCAGAGAGAGAGGGAGACACAGAATCTGAAGCAGGCTCCGAGCTGTCCGCAGAGAGGCCCGAGCGAGGCTCACACTCATGAACCATAGACCATGACCTAAGCTGAAGTCAGACGCCCCACCGCCTGAGCCACCCAGGTGCCCGTTGACTTCACTTTTTAACAAGGGCTCATCACTTCAGAGGATCTCAGTCTTTCAGTAAAACAGACTGTCATTTCCATCTCTTCATTCTGCTCCGCTGATATGTAAGCCCTTGAACAGTAAAAGCAAAGTGATGCCTTTCACTCTCATCTACCCACCCATCCATCTACCCACCCATCCATCCATTATCCCTTCTCCATTCGAATACCCGGCAATTGCGGTGAAGTCTAGCATGGAGCCCACAGAACAGTTAACAGTGTGAGGGGCCGTTAGGAAAGAAACTGCCCTTCGGTTGAAGTAAAACTTTTTTTTTTTTTTTAAATTTCTAGGAGAGAGAGAGCGAGAGCGTGAGCAGGGGAGGGTCAGAGAGAGAGGGAGTCACAGACTGAAAGAGGCTCCAGGCTCTGAGCTGGCCGTCAGCACAGAGCCCGACGCGGGGCCCGAACCCACGAACCGCGAGATCATGACCTGAGCGAAAGTCGGACGCTTAACCGACTAAGCCACCCGGGCGCCCCGAAGTAAAACTTTTTGTGAGAGAGAGCACGAGCGAGGCAATGAGCACGCGCTTGAGTGGGGGAGGGGCAGAAAGAGGGAGACAGAGAACCTGAAGCAGATTCCGAGCTGTCAGCACAGAGCCCAGCGAGGGGCTCGGACCCATGAACCGTGAGGTCATGACCCGAGCTGGCGTCGGATGCTCAACGACTGAAGCACCCAGGCGCCCCTGAAGGGGAACTTCTCCAGGAAGGAAAAGCAAAAGTCCCGCTTCACCTGGACGGATGTCACCCGGGTAATACCGGGTGGCCCGGGGGAATCGTCACCCTAGCCTGGAGCATGTGTGTAGAGGAAGGAAACGGAGTGCTGAAGGAATTTGAAACCGTTCTGTGAGCAGAAGCTGGGGATGTTCTATATAGAGAAAGAAGACTCGGGGGCATGCGCTAGAGTTACTTTCAAGTATCTGAGGGCTAGAAAAGCGGAGGAAATGTGGCTTGTGTGATCCCGAGCAAACAGAATGGCAGTTCCAGGAAGGAAGATTTTGTCTGCTTATAAAGAACTTTCTAGCAGTCGCAGCTGTTCAAAGAAAGAGCTGTCATGGAAGGTGGCGGGCATTCCGTCTCCAGAAACCTAAATACGGGTCACTTGGGACTGAAAAGGCGCGTCAGCACTGGAAGGTATTTGCTCTAAAAGGAGAAGGGCCCCCGGTGTTCCTGCCGCGGAAGTGGATGAGGCTGGGCCATTGCTCCTCGGCCGCCTGACCACGTCCTGCTCCGTCCTGGAAAGCTGGCCTCGGTGGGTGGCGTCTCCCGGCTCCCCTGATCGCCGGGTCTCACCCACACTTGGCCACCAGACAGTTCTGGGAGGCGGGGGACGGGCCTCTGCCCTCCGGCTCCAGCATCCAGAGGGCGACTCCCGGGCCCTGACCCTCCTGCTTCCCCCCTCCTTCGGGCCCGGGGATGATGGCGCCTTCTCCCTGCCGCCCGTCACCAGGCACCTCCACACCTTTGCGGATCCCCTGAATTCCTGTGCAGTGTTTAGAGCTCCTCCCAACAAGGAGCAGAGGCTCTCCGCCCTCTCCCCTGCAGCCGGGCCCCGCGCTGCATGTGGTTTTGACCAGGATGAGGTGAAAGAAACGGGCAGACCCGAGGAAGGGCCACCCAGGAAAGCCGCAGAAACACAACACACGGTTGTTGTTTTAAGCCCTTACGTTTGGGGAGCTCTTCGCTACGCGATGAACGGATAATGGAGCCAACTCCGTTTATAGAAAACGTGATCCGGGCGCATCTGGGGGGCTTAGCTGGTTAACCGTCCGACCTCAGCTCAGGTCATGGTCTCGCGGTTCGTGAGTCTGAGCCCCGCATCGGGCTCTGCGCCGACAGCTCGGAGCCTCGAGCCTGCTTCCGATTCTGTGTCTCCCCCTCTCTCTGACCCTCCCCTGCTCATGCCCTGTCTCTTTTGCTCAAAAATAAATAAACATTGGGGCGCCTGGGTGGCTTAGTCGGTTAGCGTCTGACTTTAGCTCAGGTCATGATCTGGCGGTTCGTGGAGTTCGAGCTACGCATTGGGCTCTGTGCTGACTGCCAGCTCAGAGCCTGGAGCCTGCTTCAGTCTCTGTGACTCCCTCTCTCTGACCCTTCCCTGCTCATGCTATCTCTCTCTCTCTCCTATAAATATATAAAAACATTTAAGGGCGCATCTGGGGGGCTTAGCTGGTTAACCGTCCGACCTCAGCTCAGGTCATGGTCTCGCGGTTCGTGAGTCTGAGCCCCGCATCGGGCTCTGCGCCGACAGCTCGGAGCCTCGAGCCTGCTTCCGATTCTGTGTCTCCCCCTCTCTCTGACCCTCCCCTGCTCATGCCCTGTCTCTTTTGCTCAAAAATAAATAAACATTAAAAAAATATATGTGATCCAGAATTCTATCCAGGTGTGCTTCCTATTTCCCGCTGGGACCCTGAATTACACCAAGTACTAGAGAGGGACCCTGGCTGGGGGCTGGGGTCCACTCTCACTCCACTTTGACCCTGACTGTGTAAATAAGGGCTCCTTTCCGGGATCCCAGGGGCACGTCTTCCGAATAGGTATGACCAGAGCATAGCCCTTATGGGGTTCAGACCCTTCTCGAGTGGCAGAATCAGGAAGGTGGCCAAACCGATGTCTTCTTTTCCTACCTCATTGAGCTGTGAAAACAGCTTTCAAAAGAGAGCCAAGAAAGTGGAGCGTGTTTTTTTAGACTCCTCTTAGGGGGCCCCTAACGTCTCTTCCAAGCTAACTTCAAAACCTGTGAGAGTTTGAGTCTGTGGGAACACGTGGGGACAATTTGGGCCTTGGCATAAATCACAAGACAGAAAATACTCTTCCCATGCTTTGCTCCTGCAGTAACGACCAAGTTGTGTGAATAATAGCAGCTGATTTTCATGATATTGCTTATGGAGGGGAAATTAAAAAACGTTCTTTTTGACTCTTTCCTAGCAATTTCTTTTCAAAATCATTATGCAAATATGGAAAATGAAAATTGTGTAAATTACATAAATGTAAAAGCTGTAAATTATATAAACAAGTACATAGATAGAAAAAGTAGTGTTTTCTTTACTCCCACCCCGAGATAATGAATGGTAACAGGCTGAGACAAATTTTTCCGGACTTTGGCCCACACCAATGGTTGATCTTCATTTTTTCCATGTCATAGTGATGAAATAAGTCATTCTAAGGTCAAAGACCCGTTTTATAACAAAGAAACGTTATACGTGAAGAGTCCCGGTTGTCTGAACATTTTGAGAGTTATGTATATCCCAAATGAACATGATTCGCTTTCAAGTTTTGGAGACAATATAAATACAACCAAAAATAAAACTAGACCACTCCTCATTTGATATTTCTTGATGATTTAGAGGTAGTTAAGGCCATGATGACTGCCCAGAAAAATCATGAGTACAGGTTGTGGGAGAAGATTCTGATTAACTTTCTGATTGTATGTATTCTATATTTACTACACTTTGTGTGCATTGATCAAAATCCTTCTTGATCAGAATCCTTTTCCACACTACAATTCCTTCTGCCATGCTGCCTACAGATCTCTGTGGCATGATCAGTGCCTTGGGGTCTAGATCATACGGACTCCAAAACAGTTATTTGGATGAGAGGGGAAAATAGATTAGGATGGGGTATGTCAAGTTTGTCGACATCCGCACTACTGATTCTCTGGGCAAAATAATTGTTCACTGTGAGCTGTCCTGTGCATCATGGAATGTTTACCAATGCCCCCCACCCCCACCACTAGATGCTAGTGGTACCCCCGGCTGTGACAAGCGGAAATGTTTCCAGACATTTTTGTCCCCAGGGAAGGAGATAAAATTACCCCGGGTTGAGAACCAGTGGGTTAGGAAAAGGGCATTTCAGGTTGGCCAAAGGCAATGCCAGTTTGTTCGGAGGAACACAGAAATGGCGGCTCACAGATACGCTTTGAAGTAAAACCATGCAAGTGGCTTGTTACACTGCCGTCCCCAAGGCACTGACCCAATTCCTCCTTCCTTTACTCAGTGGACTCGCATGTGGTTGAACTATGTCATGATAAATTGGTATTCATTCTACCAGGACGGTGCGGTACTACATTATTGTCAACTTGGCGGAGCGTGTAATAGGATAGAGAGAACTCCCATATAATCCAGTAATCCCCTTTCTGCGTATCTCTCTGAAGGAAATGAAATCCATATGGCAAAGAGATATCTGCATTCCCTTGTTCGTTGCACCATTATCCACAATAAATAAGATATGGAAACCTGAATGTCCATCAATGAATAAAGAAAGTGTGTGTGTGTGTGTGTGTGTGTGTGTGTAAAATTCAGCCATAAAAAAAAGAGTGAAATTCTGCCATTTGCAACAACGTAGGTGAAGCTGGAGGACATTATGCTAAGTGAAAATAAGCCAGAGAGAGAAAGACAAAGACTATATGATCTCACTCGTAGATTCATGTGGAATAAAAAACAATAATAAGCAAAAGCCGAACTCACAGAAGCAGAGAGAATGGTGGCTGCCAGGGTCTGGTGGGTGGGGAAATGGGGAAAGGGTGGTAAAAGGGTATAGTTTTAAGATGAAGACTTTTGGGGATCGAATGGTCGGCGTGGCGCTGCCTAGTTAACTAGTGAATAACGTTGTATTGCGCACGTGAGTAGATGTTAAACATTTTTACCCTAAAAAGTATGTGAGCTGATGGATTGTGTTGATCGGTAATTGTGGAAATAACATTACAATGTATATGTCCATCGAGTTGTCACAGTGTACACATTAAAGGTATACAGTTTCACCTGCCGCATCAACCTCCATAAAGCTACATAAAGGGAAGAGATACCTGCTATT
This sequence comes from Proteles cristata cristata, assembly GCA_017311185.1. Classification (NCBI taxonomy): domain Eukaryota; kingdom Metazoa; phylum Chordata; class Mammalia; order Carnivora; family Hyaenidae; genus Proteles; species Proteles cristata. Next base: position 8,210 of record JAESUZ010004526.1, read on the forward strand.
CTTCTTATCTTGTCGTCTGTATCTACTGCCAGTTTTTCTGCCGCCTCTCTGAGCTGTTCCACTTTATTTAATGTTACCTTTGTTAGTGCAGTTGCGCTTGCCTTCCGTTGAAGAACAGCATATTGGTTGGTTAGCTCTGCAAACTCCTGTAACAGAGAAACACTCCCGTCACCGGAAAATATTATAAAGCACACATACATGTGTGATATTTGCCTGTTACTGTTCACAAAAGACGCAAGAGGAAACCGCGATCCAATTGATATGTTGGCGTCATCCTGACATTTCCAACAGGGCTTTTATTCGCATTGGTGTTTGTTTTTAGGCTGAAAAAAAAAAATCCTCAGCTTTAGCTAATTAAACATAAACTTGCTTGGTTACAAAAGAGCAACCGTGAGTCCACGTTAGGGCAATGATTTATGAGGCACCGATTGTTTGTGCTAAACTACTTAAGGCGGGAGACCCAGAGGACTGAATGATGCAGGGCTGCCTTTGACAAATCTTTGGTTCGACTGGATCAAACAGCTGCCTATACAGGATGCAGGGCCGAGGGAGGGGTGAAGATTTAGCAGCAACGCTACGTTACTGGGCTGGCAAAAAGGTAAGGGAGAAATGAGGCAGGGAGCGAAGTGGAAGTGTTAGTATCCAGAGGTCCCCCAGTGTTAGAACGGAAGTCTCTGGGGTCAGCCTGAGCGGCTGACAGTCTAGAATGTTGAGTGAAGGCCAGGAAGGGCTCTGAAGATGGGGAGAGGGGGGGCGGGAGGTACCTGTCTCCACCCCTGTTCCGTAGACAGCATGCTCAAGTCCCAGGTGGGGGGAGGTGACCCCGCCCACTAGGAATTAAAAGCAAGAGAACAGACCGATTGTAAAAACACTTCAACATCTTTCTTTTGGTTAAGCTCCTCTATTAATGCAGCCAACCAGAGACAGCCTGCTCAGAAAAGGAGCTGATGGTTTCTTTCAGCAAACTAGATTCATAGGGTATTTTCCGCAACTGTTTAATTAACGCACTCCGACTTCTGTAACGTGATCTGTTCTCTTTGGCAGGTGACTTTCACTTGTTTTCATTATAGGTTATGTGACTTATTTCCAGTAAAGGGTAAATATGCCCGGGACAGACCAACGGCACAGACTGAATGTTTGGAAGGGGCGGAAGAAGAGGCGAGGTACCACTGGTAGTCCCAGGAGGGGTGGGTGGGGAGAGGAAGCACCCCTCGGACGGTCGAAGGGCGTTTGTCTTCCCCCGAGACAGCCGTGCACGACAGAAGAGACCTCATGACCGTGGCAATGAATCCCTACTAACACACGCCACTGAGCAGGGCCCCGCACTGACGGAAGAGCTCACGAGTGGCACCACGAGGCGGGGTTAAAGGCCTACCCTTCAAAGCACTGTCTGCTCTTGGTGACACCGGTGGGCTAATGACCTGTTCGAGGCCCCCAGCCTGGCGTTGGGCCGACGCGGCCTGAGATCTCACGCGGGTGGCTTGCTCCGCGTTCCTATGCAAGGCGGTCCGCAGCCGAGAGAGTCCACCTTCCAGCACCGAATGGTGCTTTGCTAAGTCCCTGTTCTCCGTGTCCTTGGCTTCCTTCTCAGCCTGTCATTGATGGAAAGACCAGAAAGGAGAAAGCGTCTTCGTGTAACAAACAACGCGAAAACAAATGATCTAGTTATACCCTCCGAAATAAGCTAGGGGTGAACGGAAAGTAGATCATTCCTTCAATTTTTCTGTTCCATTAAAAACAAGGTTGTAGGGGCGCCTGGGTGGCTTAGTCGGTTGAGCGTCCGACTTTCGCTTAGGTCATGATCTCGCGGTTCGTGGGTTCGAGCCCCGCGTCGGGCTCTGTGCTGACTGCCAGCTCAGAGCCTGGAGCCTGTTCCAGTCTGTGACTCCCTCTCTCTCTGACCCTCCCCTGCTCACGCTGTCTCTCTCTCTCTCCTAGAAATAAATAAAAACATTTAAAAAAAAAATAAACATTAAAAAAATATATATGATCCAGAATTCTATCCAGGTGTGCTTCTATTTCCCGCTGGGACCCTGAATTACACCAAGTACTAGAGAGGACCCTGGCTGGGGCTGGGGTCACTCTCCACTCCACTTTGACCCTGACTGTGTAAATAAGGGGTTCCTTTCTGGGATCCCAGGGCACGTCTTCCGAATAGGTATGACAAGAGCATAGCCCTTATGCGGTTCAGACCCTTCTCTGATGGCAGAATCAGAGGTGGCCAAACCGATGTCTTCTTTTCCTACCTCATTGAGCTGTGAAAACAGCTTTCAAAGAAGAGCCAAGAAAGTGGACGTGTTTTTTAGACTCCTCTTTAGGGAGCCCCTAACGTCTCTTCAAGCTAACTTCAAAACCTCAGCTGAGTTCTGAGTCTGTGGGAACACGTGGGGACAATTTGGGCCTTGGCATAAATCACAAGACAGAAAATACTCTTCCCATGCTTTGCTCCTGCAGTAACGGCCAAGTTGTGTGAATAATAGCATGCAGTTAATGATATTGCTTATGGAGGAATTAAAAACGTTCTTTTGACTCTTTCCTAGCAATTTCTTTTCAAATCATTATGCAAATATGGAAAATGAAAATTGTGTAAATTACATAAAATGTAAAAGCTGTAAATTATATAAACAAGTACATAGATAGAAAAAGTAGTGTTTTCTTTACTTTCACCGAGATAATGAATGGTAACAGGCTGAGACAAATTTTTCCGGACTTTGGCCCACACCAATGGTTGATCTTCATTTTTCCATGTCATAGTGATGAAATAAGTCATTCTAAGGTCAAAGACCGTTTTTATAACAAAGAAACGTTATGCGTGAAGAGTCCGGTTGTCTGAACATTTTGAGAGTTATGTATATATCCCAAATGAACATGATTCGCTTTCAAGTTTTGGAGACAATATAAATACAACCAAAAATAAAACTAGACCACTCCTCATTTGATATTTCTTGATTTAGAGGTAGTTAGGGCATGATGACTGCCCAGAAAAATCATGAGTACAGGTTGTGGGAGAAGATTCTGATTAACTTTCTGATTGTATGTATTCTATATTTACTACACTTTGTGTGCATTGATCAAAATCCTTCTTGATCAGAATCCTTTTCCCACACTACAATTCCTTCTGCCATGCTGCTCACAGATCTCTGTGGCATGATCAGTGCCTTGGGAGTCTAGATCATACGGACTCCAAAACAGTTATTTGAGGATGAGAGGAAAAGCGCGTTTCAGTTAGGGGTATGTCAAGTTTGTCGACATCGCACTACGAGATTCTCTGGGCAAAATAATTGTTCACTGTAGGCGCCTATGGATCATGGAATGTTTACCAATGCCCCCACCCCCACCACTAGATGCTAGTGGTACCCCCGGCTGTGACAAGCGGAAATGTTTCCAGACATTTTTGTCCCCAGGGAAGGAGATAAAATTACCCGGATTTGAGAACCAGTGGGTTAGGAAAAAGGGCATTTCAGGTTGGCCAAAGGCAATGCAGTTTGTTCGGAGGAACACAGAAATGGCGGCTCACAGACTGGCTGGAAGTAAAACCATGCAGTGGCTTGTTACACTGCCGTCCCCAAGGCACTGACCCAATTCCTCCTTCCTTTACTCAGTGGACTCGCATGTGGTTGAACTATGTCATGATAAGTGGTATTCATTCTACCGGGGACGGTGCGGTACTACATTATTGTCAACTTAGCGGAGCGTGTATGAGATAGAGAAAACTCCCATATAATCCAGTAATCCCTTTCTACTGTATCTCTCTGAAGGAAATGAAATCCATATGGCAGAGAATATCTGCATTCCCTTACATTCGATTGCACCATTATCCACAATAAATAAGATATGGAAACCTATGAATGTCCATCAATGAATAAAGAAAGTGTGTGTGTGTGTGTGTGTGTGTGTGTGTGTAAAATTCAGCCATAAAAAAAAAAAGAGTGAAATTCTGCCATTTTTTGCTCAACGTAAGAGTGAAGCTGGGAGGACATTATGCTAAAGTGAAAATAAGCCAGAGAGAAAAGACAAAGACTATATACTTGATCTCACTCGTAGATTCATGTGGAATAAAAAACAATAATAAGCAAAAGCCGAACTCTACACAGAAGCAAGAGAATGGTGGCTGCCAGGGTCTGGTGGGTAGGGAAATGGGAAAGGGTGGTAAGGGTATAGTTTTTAAGATGAGAAGACTTTTGGGGATCGAATGAGAATTGGGCGTGCAGCTGCCTAGTTAACTAGTGAATAACGTTGTATTGCGCACGTAGTAGATGTTTAAACATTTTTACCTAAAAGTATGTGAGCTGATGGATTGTTGATGAGTAATTGTGGAAATAACATTACAATGTATATGTCCATCGAGTTGTCACAGTGTACACATTAAGGTATACAGTTTCACCTGCCATCAACCTCCAAAAAAGCTACATAAAGGAGAGAATACCTGCTATTCTTCTTATCTTATCGCCGTCCTGTATCTACTGCCAGTTTTCTGCCGCCTCTCTGAGCTGTTCCACTTTATTTAATGTTACCTTTGTTAGTGCAGTTACGCGCTTGCCTTCCGTTGAAGAACAGCATATTGGTTGGTTAGCTCTGCAAACTCCTGCCAACAGAGAAACACTCCCGTCACCGGAAAAATATTATAAACACATACATGTGTGATATTTGCCTATTTTCATTTCACAAAGACGCAAGAGAAACCGCGATCCAATTGATATGTTAGAAAAATCATCCTGACATTTCCAACAGGGCTTTTTATTCGTGGTGTTTGTTTTTAGGCTGAAAAAAAAAAAAATCCTCAACTTTAGCTAATTAAACATAAACTTGCTTGGATTACAAAAGAGCAGCCGTGAGAGTCCACGTTAGGGCAATGATTTATGAGGCACCAGATTGTTTGTGCTAAACTGCTTAGGCGGGGGCAGAGGACTGAATGATGCAGGGCTGCCTTTGACAAATCTTTGGTTCGACTGGATCAAACAGCTGCCTATGCAAGGATGCAGGGCCGAGGGAGGGTGAAAGATTTAGCAGCAACGCTGCGTTTACTGGGCTACAGCAGGCAAGGGAGAAATGAGGCAGGGGCCGAAGTGGAAGTGTTAGTATCCAGAGGTCCCCCAGTGTTAGAACGGAAGTCTCTGGGTCAGCCTGAGTGGCTGACAGTCTAGAATGTTAGTGAGGCAAGGAAGGGCTCTGAAGACCAGGGGAGAGGGGCGGGGAGGTACCTGTCTCCACCCCTGTTCCGTAGACAGCATGCTCAAGTCCCAGGTGGGGGAGGTGACCCCGCCACTAGGAATAAAAGCAAGAGAACAGACCGATTGTAAAAAACACTTCAACATCTTTCTTTTGGTTAAGCTCCTCTATTAATGCAGCCAGCCAGAGACAGCCTGCTCAGAAAAGGAGCTGATGGTTTCTTTCAGCAAACTAGATTCATAGGGTATTTTCCGCAACTGTTTAATTAACGCACTCCGACTTCTGTAACGTGATCTGTTCTCTTTGGCAGGTGACTTTCCACTTGTTTTCATTATAGGTTATGTGACTTATTTCCAGTAAAGGGTAAATATGCCACAGGGACAGACCAACGGCACAGACTGAATGTTTGGAGGGCGGAAGAAGAGGCGAGGTACCACTGAGTAGTCCCAGGGAGAGGTGGGGTGGGGAGAGGAAGCACCCTCGGACGGTGAGCCCGTTTGTCTTTTGAGACAGCCGTGCCGCGACAGAAGAAGACCTCATGACAGTGGCAATGAATCCCTACTAACACACGCCACTGAGCAGGGGCCCCGCACTGGCGGAAGAGCTCTCAGAGTGGCACCACGAGAGGCGGGGGTTAAAAGGCCTACCCTTCAAAGCACTGTCTTCTCTTGAGAGCACCGGTGGGCTAATAGACCATTCGAGGAGCCCCCAGCCTGGCGTTGGGCCGACGCGGCCTGAGATCTCACGCGGGTGGCTTGCTCCGCGTTCCTATGCTAAAAAATGAGTGCAGCGAGAAAGTCCACCTTCCCAGCACGAATGGTGCTTTGCTAATCCCTGTTCTCCGTGTCCTTGGCTTCCTTCTCCAGCCTGTCATTGATGGAAAGACCAAGAAGGAGAAAGCGTCTTCGTGTAACAAAACAACGAAAACAAATGAGAATCTGAATTATACCCTCCAGCGAAAATAAGCTAGGGGTGAACGGAAAGTAGATCATTCCTCTTCTAATTTTTCTGTTCCATTAAAAACAAGGTTGTAGGGGGCGCCTGGGTGGCTAGTCGGTTGAGCGTCCGACTTTCGCTTAGGTCATGATCTCGCGGTTCGTGGGTTCGAGCCGCGTTGGGCTCTGTGCTGACTGCCAGCTCGGAGCCTGGAGCCTCATTTCAGTCTACGCTGACTCCCTCTCTCTCGGCCACCACATAGCCACGTTGTCTCTCTCTCTCTCTCCTGAAATAAATAAAAATATTAAAAAAAAAAAACAAGAGTTGTAATAAAATACTTCAGACATACACAGGATTGTAAAAGTACAAATATAGTACATGTCTACACTCACCAGCCAGTTGAGGAATAAAGCACTCGTCAGTGAGCTCAGGCCCTCATCCCTCCCTCTGTCCCCCTAAAGGAACCGCTATCCTGAATCTAATATTTGTCATTCCGTGTGTTTCTGCATGCTTTTCACCATTACTTAGTATTTTTTTATCATATGCGAGGGCTATTTCTTTTTACTTTTATGCAAATAAATGACACTGTATATTTCTGCACCTTGAATTTTAATTCAAAAATTATGCGTGTATATTTCACCTTGGCTAATTTGCACCACCTTGTTTGTTGTTCAGTTTTAGTGATTTAAAGCATTCCAATGTTGGGCGCCTGTGGCTTAGTGGTTAAGCGTCCAGGCTTTCGCTCCAGAGTCATGATCTCGCGGCTCGTGGGTTTGAGCCCACGCGTCGAGGCTCTGGCTGCGCTGACTGCGGCTCCAGAGCCTGGAGCCTGTTTCTGATCTGTGACTCCCTCTCTCTCTGACCCTCCCTGCTCACACTGTCTCTCTCTCTCTCTCCTGAAATAAATAAAGAACATTAAAAAATTAAAAAAAAAAATAAGCATTCCAATGTTTGGATATATAATTTATATTCCTATTCTCTAAGCTGTTTATCGCAGGTGGCTTCCAATTTTTTTCCCTTACAAACAGTAATGATATCTTGTACTTGTTGCTTATTTCTGCTTGACTTTGTTGTGCATATTTAAAGTTAATACTGCACCGTCATCTGTTATATTCTTTTCAGTTATTTATTTTTAGAGTGAGAGATCATGAGTGGGGAGAGGAAGACAGGGGAGAAGAGTCTTAAGCAGGCGTCATGCTCAGCCCAGTGCAAGGGTGTGGGGAGGGCTCCAAGGCACAACTCTGAGATCACCACTCAGATCCTGGGATCACCACTCAGATCACCAGGATCACCACTCAGGTCTGGGATCACCACTTTCAGATCCTGGGATCACCACTCAACGACTGAAGCCACCCAGGCGCCCCTGGCCCATCTCTTGTATCTCAGTCTTTGCTCATACTTTCATGCTTCTTTACAGTTTATACAAGCACAATAAACATTATGATTATGTGATTTCTGTATCCAGTGATGGCAATATCCATGATCTCTTGTGTTCTGGTTTCTGGTGTTTACTGTTTCTGGTGACTCCTGCTTGAGGCAATTTGTTCTTTTATGTGTTTGAGCAGAAATGTTTGAGTCTCCGTTTTAAGGTGAATTCTCTTGTTTGCCTCTGTCAGGCACCTGAGGGTGGCCCAGGACCACCTTGAGCGACATTTTAGCCTGGGTTGTGGGGGCCACACAGGAAGTGTGAATATGACCCTCCAATTCTCGTGAGAGCCAGCTTGTGGTTGGATATTTGTAGTGAAGACTTTCCTTCCCTATGGCCACCGTATCTTACTGGCGCTGCTGTGTGTGTGTGTGTGTGTGTGTGTGTGTGGTGGTGGTGGTGGTGGTGGTGGTTTAACATTTCACGAAGGATTTTGCCTTTCCATTTGGAGTCTTATTCTCACCTTGAATGGGCTTTGTTTTCTGTCTCTTCTGCACGCAGAGCGTTAGAATGCTCTCATGCATCAGGGGCTGGCAGAGACCCTGCCCGCTGTCGGGTTCATGCTTTATTACCTCTCTGGCGTCAGGCTTCCCTGTCACTGTTGGCCTTGAAGAGTTCCCCCATTTCTCACGAATTCAACTGTGTATTAAAATTTAAAACGATCCTCTGCAACACCTTGGGTATTTTTCTACCAGGAGGGCCCCTGGGGGCCTGGCCCACCGAATACAAGTCCCTTCTTGTGCCCTTGGACACAGGAGGAAGTTTTTCTAGAGTACAAGCCCAGGACTGTTTCTGTAAAGGACCAGATAGTCAGTGTTGCGTGCTGCGTCGTTCATAAAGTCCCTACTGCAAGCACGCGACCCTGTGCCCTCCTCCATGCCCGACGGTACGGGGCTGTATCCCAACACAACTTGGTGGCCTGGGGTAAGAAGACCGTCTCTTTGGCCCACAGGCTCTATTTTGCCATCCCTGGTCTAGAGGATGCATATACCTACATTAGCACCTGGTCCATGTCCGGCCCTTTTAATTTCCTGATGCACGGCCTCCTGCCTTGTCGCTTTCTGCTCTTCCTCCCCAACTGCATGTACTTAGACCTATAAGACCCGGCTGAAGAACAGAGAGGGACCCGGCTGAGGAGCCAGCATTCCGCGGAGAAGGGGAGGGACTGGAGGAAGGCGCTTCACACAGCTTGGGACTGGGTCCCCTCCTGTCCTCCAGCGGCCAGACTCCGCTCCCAGATCCATTCTGTGGGCTAAACCAGAGCTTTGCACCCTGCCCCGAGCTCTGGACCGAATGCTTTCTGTAGGGTGAGGTGTTCTTTTGGTCTTAACATAGTTGGATGAGATCTCACGCAAAACCTGGCGCTTACAAAATCCTGGCATCAATTAGCTTCATTTCTTTGCTTGTGAGCTTTAGCAAGTCTCTCTCTTTCCCTGCCGTCAGAAGGGATTAAACTCTGGCCTCAAATCTACCTTTCATTAGCTGTGTGACCTTAGGCAAGTCACTTAACCTCCCTCAGGCTCAGTTTCCTTGTTTATAAGCAGATAGTAGCACCCGCTTCACTCCCCAGGATGGGTCGACTCTGAACGAAGTGATATGGTGAAAGCTCCACAGAACGTTGGGCACCTGGGGGGCTCCGTCGGTTGAGCGTCTGACTTGGGCTCAGGTCACGATCTCACGGTTTGTGAGTTCGAGCCCCGCGCTGGGCTCTACCGTCAGCACAGAGCCCACTTCAGATCCCCTGTCCCTCTCTCTCTCTGCCCCTCCCCAACTCATGCTCTCTCTCTCAAACATAAGTAAAACATTACAAAAAAGAACATCAATTAATGCATACAAGCACCGTCACTTCATTTTATCCTATAATCATCCTGTCAGATGGGTTAGGCAAGCATGACATTGGCGCGTGTAAAACCCACGCTGTGTCCACATCCAGAATCTTTTTCAGGTTCGTTTCAAAGAGGGTAGAGAGAGACCTGCAGCGCGTTCCTTTCCATTTCTGTGATCTCTGCAGCGAGCTGTGTGATGGTAGAATTAACCCGTCCTTGGGTGATTTGAACTTGTTGCAATCCATTCGGCGCTTTGTCAAGATTTAATAGAACATTTGCTGCTTTTCTACGGTAAGATATTAACGTGTCAGATTAGATAAATATACAATTATTCATTTATTTCACCTTGGGGGTTCATTTGACTCAACGGAAAAACTTGGCTGAATTATTTATAAAGTAAATTTAAATGACCCTTAAGCAAGGCAAAGTGCTGAAGTCTTTATTTTGAGAAACAGGCATATTTACACGCCCGTAAGAGCGCATACATATGCGTATCGAGTAGATAGGGATTTGGACAGATATGGAAATCGGTGATACGGGTCTTG